>QLSR01000165.1:1541081-1568539 GCA_031780015.1 Citrullus colocynthis | reverse complement strand
TTTTTATTAAAGTTAATTTTCAATTATGTATCTTCCCCTCTGTATAATTCTCTGTTTCAAAATATTTAACCATGCTTTCTTCTAGAGATTTCCATGAATATTTATAAAAAAAAACTTTGTGTCAAATTATTTTGACCTATTTGATAACAACTTTTTTCTTTATTTTTTGTTTCGCTAATTTTCTTACAATTTCTTTGTTATAGTTGTTACTTCCTTGTTGAAATATTTGAGTTGTTAAGCCAAAGTTTCGAAAATAAAAATGAGTTATTAAGACTATATTTAATGATTATTTAGATCTGTTTTTTTTGTTTGTTCTTATTTTTTAAAAAATTAAGTCTCTAGAAACTAGTTCCATCTCTAAATTTTTTATTTTTGTTATCTATTTTTCGCTAATGGTTTAAAACAACAAGCCAATTTTTTAAAAAGTAAAGAAAAAATAGCTTTAAAAAAAATCTTGTTTTTACTTTTGAAATTTGACTAAGAATTCAACCATTGTATTTAAAAAATATGCAAATCATTATAAGAAATGAGGAGAAAATCGATTTAATTTTCAAAAACTAATAATCAAATACAAAATGATTATCAAATGGGGTCTTAGCTTTTGGTTTCTTTTTTTTAATTAAATCTATAAACACTCATTCTACTTCTAAATTTCTTGATTTCTTATTAACTTTTACTAATGTTTCAAGCCAAATTTGAAAATTAAAAAAAAAAATGTCTTTTTTTAATTTGTTTTAGAATTTGCTTAAAAATTCAACTCTTGTACTTAAAAAAAAATGCAAAATATTTTAAGAAATTTAGATAAAATAGACTTAATTTTTTAAAACAAAAAAAGGTTAACTAAACTGGGCCTATTATTATTACTATTTGAACAAATTACTAAAAATAAAAAGCATCAATAAATGCACCCAAATATCTCAACTAGGTTACAATTTTTAACTTCTTCATTACATCCCAATTACATCCCAAATCCAAAGAGTGCTTCATTTATTAAAAAAACAGGAAAAAGTATTATTAATCTTTCTAATTTTAACTTGACTTAGATTAGCAAAATATTGTAAAAAAAAAAATGAAGTGTTTTAAAACTAAATTTGGTTTATATATTAAGTTTTAAGTCTCATATTATGAGTAATAATACAACCGTGAAATTATTTTAAATTATTTTTAACTTCTTCACATGTCGTTCATCTAAAATTAATTTAGGTTGAATGAACCAAACTGGACTTAGATATATTATTTATATATTTATTTATTAATTTAATTTAATTTCATAGTTTTTTGATAATTGTTTTAAATGGCAAAAGAACATGTTTTCAAATATAGAAAAATGTCATTGTCTATCAGCGATAAACACCGATAGTTGTTAATAGACAATGACATTTTGTTATAGCAGCAAATAAGTTAGCTCATTTTGTTATTTTTGAAAATAACTCATTTTTAAATAAAATTTTAAAGCTCATTTGATAACCATTTGATTTTGAGTTTTTGAAAATTAAATTTATTTCTTCTTAATTCTTTTACAATGGCTTGCATATTTTCTAAGTAAAAGAGTTGGATTCTTAATCAATTTAAAAAAAAAAAAAAATTAAATCACTTTTTTTTTCCAAAAATTAGTTTGCTTTTTTAAAATATTGATAAAATAAAGTAGATAAGAAGGCCAAAAATTTAGAGGCAAAATTCGTACTTACATACTTAATTTTTAAAAACTAAAATTAAAAATCAAATTAAATAGTTACCTAATAGAAAATAAGTTTTAGATGGTAAATTTTTAAAAAAATATATTGATAGTGAGTTGCAAATTTTAATTCAATGCTTGAATATATAGATATGTATATATATATATATATATGATGGTCGAAACACATTAGGGTAGCTACCTCTTAAACCAAGAGAAAAGAATATGAAAAAGTGGAGAAATTTCGACCAACTTGTTAGACATTAATTTGGAAGAGGCAGTATTAAGTATGAAACCACTTTATATAATAAGGGTTAGGTGCAACTAGCAATTATGGAATATGAAATCCTTACGTCACTTTCAGTTTTTTACTCATGCACCAAGAGTTTGTCTTTTTAACGTATGCCAAACCATTAAACAATATGTATAGATTGGAAAAAGAATATGATAAAACGTGCCTGGGTTCTTGAAGTTGGTGCATTGAGAAGTGTCACAACCAAGGTTGCAGAAGTCATTACGAGCGTCTCTATGGTTCAAGTCCACTGGGGAGGAGGATGCAGCGGCCAAGCGGTCAGTGCATTGGTAACTGCACTTTGCACTGCAAGGAATGCAATCAAAGGGCGAAGTAACGCACGGACCACAGCATCGACCAAAGCAATCCCCGAAGGCTCTGCCCTGCACCCACTAACATTAAAACATCCAAATTACCACTACTTCCTTCATTATCGTTTTCTAATCTTCCTAACAACTTAATTTATAATTTTCAAATCTTTCGTTTCTGATTTTCGACACAGCAGACTGACACCTTAAATAACCATATTTTAGTGGAATATTCATTATCAGTGACGATGTGGTTGCGGTGGATTAAATCATTCAAGTTTTTTACTATTTTTTGGTTATTTGTTCGTAATATATTGTGAGATCTCACGTTCGAAACACAGTGAAGATACGTCATAATTTTTATAACATCATGGATTATCATTATTAGTTTTGAGATAGGAAACTGCCATATTTGACGTCTAATAGAGTACTAAAGCCCCATGTTACTCAAATGGATATACCGTCCCAAAAAAGTGAGATTTGACTTAAAAGGTCGTGCACTACTTGAGGGAGTATGTTGCATGAGAGGATCCTACGTCGAAAAGATAAAGAGACTTCATAATTTTTGTAATAAGATATCATTGATTACTATTTTTCTTGTCAATTAAGTTTGAGAATGATGGTGTTTGGTTTAATTTTTTAAGTGTTTAATTTTGAAAACAAGTCATTTAAAAAAAAAGTAAAGTGTTTGGCAACAACTCAAAATAGCTTCTAAAACATTTTTAAAGTGTATTTTAAATAGCTTTTACCAAAAGAATTTAAATAAAAATAGCTTTTTTGAAGAACATTTCTTTCTTTAATCAATCTAAATAGGTCCAAAATCTCGTGTTTACCTAGCACATCTTGTATTAATTAAGAACATTTGTGGATAACTTTTTTTTTTTTTTTAGAATTTCTTAGAAATCATATGAATGCATATAATGGCTTTATATTGTAGTTTAAATATGAGTATATTTGATACACTAAAGTCACTGTTATAAGTTTCAACTATAATAGGTTGATTACATTATGTTGATCAAGAATTCTACATTGAAAAGATAGAAATTTCTAAAAAAGTTGAGATCCCACGATTAAAAGGATGGAGAAACCTCACGAAACAGATAGACTACTCCTCCTTTTACCAATTAGTCGTTTTATTTATTTAATATGATGAAGAAATCTAAATGAAAATTCAATCTAAAAAGAAAGGAATTTTTTGATCCAATGCAAAAGTAGTGAATTCAAAGAAGATCCTCCAATGTACTTTTGTGATGCACTCCATATTTCTGTAATAGTAATAGTGATTTTGGTGAATGTATTACTAGCCCTTGATCTCATTTACCATTACTGGTGGTCCGCAATGTATCAATGAAATTGCATAATGTTGTCATATATTTGTCCATTAAATTAAGTTTTGGCTAGGTCTTTTCTTACCTGCATTATCATTTCTAATTGTCAATACGTATGATTGTTGTGTTGGATCCAATTAGTTTACATTCTATTTGATAACATTTATTGTTTCATTTTTAAAAATTAAACATGCTTACAAAATTCAAATTGATCAAAATATTTCTTTAAAAGACAGTTTTTAAATTTAATAGAAAATTATTTTCTTTTACGTTGAGTTTGTTTTGTTCGTGAACAAAGAAAAAAACGTTATCGGAGTCTGTACTTTTAAATGCTAAGTATCTTTTCTACTTCGATTCAAGGACTACCTACTCTAATACTATATTAAATTACCGATTGATCAGAAAGTTTAAGCTGATAAATGAAAACAAATTTAATTATAGTATTTAAGATATATATATTTATATATATAATTCTGATAAATTATTGACTCATCTAACATCTAAATATATAATTTATTTACAAATTTACTCGATTAAAATTGAAATGTTGATGATCAATGGTTAGAAGTCAGATGGTTTGAAATTCAAATAATGGTGTGTCAGTCGTTTTATGTCCATTTGTCAAAGAAAGTTCACGGGCTTATATAAAGCCAAAAATCCATAGAAAAAAGTTTTGTTGTTGCTTGCTTTGAGAAGCTGTCTCTGGCTGCCGTTTCCAATAATAATAATAATAATGTCCACCCGTGAACCTCTCTTAAATAATCATCCCATCAATTTTAAATCTAAACATATTTCCTAACTATTGAAGTCGTCCCTCTAGTTATCATCCTCCTGCTGAACCAACTATGAACAACAAAACTCTCTTCTTAAATGAAAAACAAGGGACTAAATTGTTTCAATTCAATTGATATATATAGTTGTAAGTATATATGTTAGTATAAGAGTCAAACAAAATTTGACCACACGTGGGATACTCTTATTTCGAGGTTGATAAGACAAACATTATGGCGATCGATTGAATTGATTTTAAATAATTAAATGCAAATGTTTTGGAGTGATTTTCGTATTCATTGTCAATAAGAACAGGGTTGGAAAATGTTAAAACTTAATGAATCTAGTTTGATAACTATTTTATTTTTTGTTTTTTAAATATTGTGTTTGTTTTATTTTTATAACTTTCTTACGCTAAGATTTTCATATTTCCTAATTAAACATTTGAGTTCTTAACCTAATTCTAAAAACAATAACAAATTTCTAAAAATTACTTTTATTAGTTTTCAAATTTTAACTTGTTTATGACATTATTTCCAATGATTAGACAAAAAAAAAAAAAAAATAGAAGTAGTGCTTCTACGCTTAATAGTTATCTAAAGATCTAAACAACAAAGACCTCATTTGGTAACCATTTCATATTTGATTTTTTATCTTTAAAAACCTATTTTCTCCCAATTTGTTACAATGATTTGTATCATTTATATAAAAATTGAATTCGTAACCAAATTTTAAAACAAAAACAAGTTTTCAAAAACTGCTTTTTTTTAAGTAATTTTCAAATTTTAGTTTGGTTTTTGACAACATTAGTAAAAAATATATAACAAATCAAGAAATTTAAGAGTATGAGGCTTATTTATAGGCTTAATTTTAAAAAAATAAAATAAAAATTGAGACCAAATAGTTTCCAAACAAAATCTAAAATACAACATTAGATAGATAGCCTGATTTGCCTTTTTAACACCTAAACCCAAAATCCTTCTTTAGTATGGAATGAAATTCCAACAATAATGTAGTTTCATTTCAAATAAAACACAATATATTTTTTAAAAAAAAAAAAAAAAATAGTTCATTGGCTTCATTTAGCAGATGCAGATCAATCCATGGAACATGTTTGAGAGCAAGAATCCACACAGCTCCCCACTTTTTTTTCAGCTGCATCAACAAACAAAAAACAAAAATAAAGAAAATCTTCACATGTGAACCAAGCAATGTATATTTTCATAAATAAATAATTTCTTTTTAAAAAAAAAAATGTTGATCAATTACTAACTAAGTATTTTTAACATAATCCTCTTCAACTTAATAAGAATTGATGGCATATGAAAAAGGTTTACAATCTTTATAAGTAATTAGTTAGTGTTTATGAAATTACTAAAATGTAACTAAAAAAGGAGTGTAGATTTGGAACCTGGATTTTGGCTTGTGCTAAACTTAGTACACGAGGAAGCCGCGCAGCCGAGCTTGCAGAAGAATTGATTTTGTTGCTGTCGATGGACGTCGCCGGCGTTGTCGATAGGAAAAGACGGGACGATGCAAGCTTGCAGGCATCTCAACGGGCAGTCGGAGAAGGCGACGCCGGGCGTGAGGGCGCATATGACGAAGCAGGTAGCGTAGCATTCTTGAAAAGAGGTGGAATTGGCCGTGGAGAGCGAGGTCAGCACTAGCCAAGCCATTAAACCCCATTTTTTTGCCATGCTGCTCTCCATTGATGATGATGATGAAAATGAAAATGAAGTCTCTTGTTTTCTCCCTTCCTCTTAATCTAGAGTGGACACTTAAATAGAACACTCTAGACGAGGTCACCAATTATCTATTTTTGAAAATTAGTTAATTAATTTTCGTTTAATAATCATTTGATTTTTTTTGTTTGTTTTTTAAATAATTTTTTGTTTTCTTACAACTTCTTTAAAAAATTATTTAACTGTTTTTTAGAACATTTCTAATAAAGAGACAGAAAAAAAAATTCAAAGGATAAAAATTGTATTTATAAGTTTAATTCTTAAAAAATCAATAGTTATTGAACAAAATTAAACAACTATAATATAACATTAGAAATCAAAATATAAGGGTAGGCTTAATTTGCCTCAACACTTAAACCAAACCTAATCTTTCAACAACAATAATAATGTAGTTCCTCATTTTTTTCATTTAGCAGATGCATATCAATCCATGGAACATGTTTGAGAGCAAGAACCCACACAGCTCTCCACTTCTTTTTCACCATCAACAAAAACAAAACAAAACTTCACATGTGAACCAACCAATACTTTTTAATAAAAAAAAACAAACTTTTTTACACCTACATGTAGTCTTCCAAATAAAAATGTTAAGAAAGCAAATTAGAGAAGAAAAAACTAAAATTTTATTTTTAACATAATCCTTTTCAACTTAGTAAGTATTAAGAAATGAGCCCTTGACTCTCTCTTTTCTTCTTTGCTTTTTCCTTTGATTTTGAAGTATGTTGAGCATTCCATGTTGAAAATACAAAAATTATATCTCACAAACTTTATAAGAAATGAGTTAGTCTTTATGGAACTTTGTGTTTATTAGCTAATACAGTATAACTAGAAACAGGGTGTATATTTTGAACATGGACTTTGCTTTCTGCTAAACTTGGCACATGAGGCAGCTGCACAGCCAAGCTCAGAGAAGAATTGATTATGTTAACGTTGCTGATGGACGTTGGCGTTGCCTTTAGGAGAAGACGAGATGATGCAAGCTTGTAGTGGCGGATTCAAGACATTACTGCAAAAAACTCGAGCTAACATGTTTTGTAACATATCTTGTATTATGTAGCAATATGTTTCGTGTCGTGCGAATTCTACTTAGAAATTTTTTTCCTTATCTATTAGGGTGTAGTGCAGATTTGGTAGCCTGCTTTACTATTATGTGTTGCAGAAAATATTTTTCTTTTATTGAAGATCTTCTCAAAGTTGAATCACACATATTATAGCCTCATTTATATTTTCTTAGGAATAACTCATTTTATTTGAAGAGAATAGGTGTTAAGTGTTTTTAGAGTTTGTTAAAAATAAATTAAAAAAAAAAATTGCACTGTCTGTAATCATCATCAGTAGTATGTTAGTTTGAGTGAAAAAGAGTTTATCTTATACTTAGAAGAGCCCGAGTTCCATTGCATTGAGGGGATCTCTCATATCAAACTTGGAAAGAGAAGGTGAGAGGAGATTACACTGAGGAGGAGCCTAATGTATTGAGATCCATTTGTATGTGAGCCGCTAAAGATGGAGTCTATCAAATAAGTATTTCGTTGTAATTGTTAAGTTTTTTATATAGTGAAGTTTCTTCCATCAGGCCAACTGTCCCATAGAACTTGGTTACCAATAACTATGTCTTTATATTGGTTGTCTATCATCATGTTGCAACGTTGTGCTTAACTTTGGTATCGTGTTAGATCGACTTTAATTGTAAATTCATATATAGTTGGAAGTTTAGCCCATAAACTTTGTTTTATATTTGTATATATACACATGAATTTTTATATCGAGTAAATTTCTAAGTTTCAATTTATAGATATCTTATATATTTTTTTAAAAATGTTAAAAAACATTAAATATTATATCAAAAATAAATTTTAATTGTGTATCTAATCCATTCTTTTAACATCAATGTACGTATTACTTACAAAACGGAAAATTTAATTGCTCAAAAAATTGAAAATTTAATAACTTAGACACAAAATTAAACTTTACGTCCAATCAAACAATTAAGTTTTTAAAATATTTCAAATATATATATATATATATATATATATATATATATATATATATATATATATGCAACCTAATTAAATATAAAGTTGAAAGTTTATAGATATATTAAACATTTTTAAATTATACATAAAATTAAAAATTTAGAGAGGGTATTAATTACAATTTTCAAACTTTAAAGGCTGAACTTTTAATTTAAATACATATAAATAGAAATTTTATAGATGTTTATTAATAGCTTGTGATTTAAAACAATGACCCGTACAAAATTATATAAAAAGTTAAGTTTGGATAAAATTAGAAAATGAGATAAAGAAGAGTTATATCCGGGTAAATTAGAGAATAAATTTGAAAATGAAAATAATGTATAAATATATCTCAGAAATGAAATTAAATAAAATTTAAAAGTAAAGATGATTACGGTGGAGCCAAACCCTGGTGAAGGGGGAACACTACCAAGAATTGAGCTTCTAACCACTCAAGCATTGAAGAAGCAGTCCTTATTATTACAAATATATAAAAACTTATATATCATTTGTGAGCCTTCCCTTGCGGCTTGGTAGATCCGCCATTGCAAGTGTTCAGACATCTCTTCGGGCAGTCGGAGAAGGTGATGCCGGGCGTGACGGCGCATACCACGAAACAGGAACTGTAGCAATCTTGAAAAGATACAGAATTGGCAATGGAGAGCGAGCTAAGCACCAGCCAAGCCATTAAAGCCCATTTCATTCCCATGCTGCTCTCCACTGATGATGATGATGAAAATGAAACCTTTGTTTTCTTCCTTCCTCTGCTAGGGTGGATACTTAAATAGATGCAACTTTAGACAATTGATTTGAGGCTAAATTTAACTATCTATTTTTAAAAATAGGTGAAATTAGCTTAACGGAAAAGAAAAAAAAAATTGAAAATTTTTAATTTTTTTTCCCCTAAAATAATGTACCAAAACCAGCCTGTTTGTTTGTATGTTTTTTTAAAGGAACTAAGACACCCTGTTAGTTTAAGTAAAAAAAGAAAATAGATATGATTTACCCCTAAAATCTAGGTAACTAAATTATATTTGAAGACGAAAGGAAAATCTTGAAACAAAATTAGATAGGGATAGATTTCGACAACATTAAATTAATTCACGGTTGGAGAATCTACGTTGGCAAATAGTTGAGGAAAATCTAGATAAAACCATTTATCTTGGAAAATGCTGAAGTCCAAATTTAGACAGAAAAATAAACTTGAGGTGATACCAAAATTAGTTTAAAGGGGAGAAGGCTTGCACATAGGTGTGAGGAGTTCGAGAGAGTATCGGTGTGAGTTTGAGAATAGGATTGAGCTACCCCATATAGAGCTATAGTAATAACTTATTTATAGAGGAGGTTGACCTAGGTTGTTTCAATAGGATTTTCGGAGTTACTTTTGGATAGCCATACAACTTACCGAACTGAGAGGTGTGTCGTTTGGCTAGGATCCACTTCGGTTTTGCCTGAGACCGAGCATCTTCTCCTGAGCCATTTTTAGTCCTAGGGCAATGCTTTGGGGGAGACATGCATAGGACATACCCCAATTATTTTGCTAGGTTCAGCCGAGGGCGAGTACATTAATTTGGGTTTTGACACAAACTAATCCTTTCATAGGCTCATTTTGGGCCTAAGTTGCTATATTTGACCTTTTTATTTTTTTCAACTTTCTATCCTTATCTTATATTGATTATACTCTCAACTCCAAAATCACTCCTAACAGAAAATCTAAAAAACAAAAACTTGTAAAATTTACAAAATCTAGATCTTAACAAAATACACATTACAAGCTTTAAACACTGAAGTGGATAATAAGATTTCTAAAAGAGAATCATTTGGGAGTAACGATTAGACCGCAGATGAAATAGTATACATTTTGTTTCAAATTAAAGTAGAATCAATTTAACTCAAAACTTTGGGGGGAGGGGGGACAATCAATTTAAGAAACAGAAGATTGAAATATTTTTAAAATATAATATTAAGGACCAACCGAATGGGAGACCAACATATACTCTCCCATTGGATCTAGGGAGTAGAACCAAGGACGTGTACGAAGGGTAACAGTGGCTAAAGATAACGTGGGTTGGCCATGCATTCTATAAATAATTCCATATATCCAAATTTGAAACATATTTTCTAAGTATAATAGATATACGGAATTCAAATCCACAAATTTTATTGTTTATTAGCATATTTAAGTGTCAACTGAGCTATATTCGAATTTGCAACGAAAAAATTATTATTTTGGTCATATCTCAAAAATATAATTGAAATTTAACTCCCTAGTCCAAATATTCTTGATATGATGGGTCGATAGACATTACATGATTTTCATATTTACTCTAATTATTCATCATGTTTAAAAATTAACGCATAATAATTTTCAAAAATAATTATAATAAACTATTTATCAAACTTATGAAAATTTAAAACTTTAATCGACTCAAATTCTAAGTTTACACAATATTAATCGAACAAAATATGGAAGAGTACGAAAGTTCTAAGTGTTTAATTTGATATATAACCTCAAAATTTATAGTATAAATTAATATTTGCTCTCTTTCCAACAATATATATATATATAAATTTGCTCTACGTTGTACGTGTGGATCCCACTTTAGTTACAAACCCATTAAGATGCTGACGTGGAACATCCCATTGGTCAGCCTTTCATACAAAGATTCAGGTTTTCACTTACCGGAGCCCAGAGTCGTTCCCGATTCACATCTCATCTCTACGGTCACATTTACCAAACTGCCCTTTTAAAATTAGATAATTCCCTTCAATTTCCTAAATTTTGTCTATTAGGATTCCTTTTCCAGCCTCGGTCTTATACCAAAAACTCCATAATGTTTCTCCTGTTTACTTGCAGGTATTGTTGAACTATTACATGTAACACTATATATATATATATAGATATATAGCATAAGTCATGTTTGAGAGTAATTTTAAAATTGTTAAAATTATGACTTTTGTCATACGGATTAAAATCAATGTGAAGCATACTTTTAGAATGATTAGAAGCATATTAGTGCATGTTTGGAAGTAATTTTAAAATCATTAAAAGTACTTTTGTCATTTTCAAAATCAATCAAAAATATACTTTAATATAATATTAAATTTTAAATTTTTAAATGTAATTTTTATATAGTCAAAAATAATTTTTAAGGATTAAAAATAATATGTTTCATAGAAATTTTGAAAATGAATGTCAAAAATTGTAAAACCAAACATTACATGCATATGTTTTTGGGGTGATTTTAGTATTCACTGCCAAAAAAAGCAGGGTTGACAAATGTAAAAATCAAGAAAATTAAACTAATTGGGTAACCATTTGAGGTTTTTTTTTTTTTTTTTTTTAAATTGTGTTTATTTTCTTACGGTGTCCTTACCATAATTTTCAAATTTTTTAGTCAATCAAATAATAGATAGTAAATGGGTCAGTTTGAAAATCAATGATGCTCGTTGTAGAATATTATTCTCGTCAGACTGAAACCTAACTAAAAAACAAGGGTTCGGACAATTTCGTCCTCCCCTTCGCCGAAGTCTAAGTAAAGAGACCGAAGGAAAGTAAGGTTTTGATCCGGAAATTTTTCTATCATTCATGTATCATTGAGCGGTAGGGGGATTTTCATCTCTTGTCCATTCTTTCCAGTCTTTTGTTTCCGTACCACAAAAATGAAAAATTCGAAATAGAGAATCTATATCCAAGAAAGGTCTAACTGATGATTACTTGAACTCCACTGAGGGAATGAATGGCAAGTAGTGGCTCATCTTGGTTGGGTTTCGGTAACTAGCCAAGCGCTAGTGAAAGTTGCTAACTAAATAGTTAAAGCCTAAAGTTGGAACATACCAGATCTGACCAACTGCCCATCCTACCTCCTCTACGTTCTTGACAGCCCATCTTTGTCTCAGTAGAGTCTTTCAGTGGCATGTTTCGGTCCTCTTCCCCATTACTTAGAAAAAGTGAGCCACCGGTTCAGGTACAAGATACTATCATTACCGCCTGGACAATTAGACATCCAACCCGTAATCGCAACGACCCAATTGCAAGAGCAGAGCTCTACCAACCAAAGTATCGAACCCCAGAAACAGGTTGGCCCAACTTAAATGGGATATGATAGCTTCTTTATGGTCTAACATTCTTGCCAATACATTATCCTCATTCTGTTCTGGATTGTAATCTCTAATAAAAAATATAGCTCCATGAGCAAAAGCTCCTGTCATAATGAATCCTGCTATGTATTGGTGATTTGTATATAACGCAGCAGTCAAAATATTGAGTCTCATTTTCTAGGTATAATAGTTAAGCATGAATAAATATAGGCGCAAGAGAGCCTTTATCCCAAGATTGGGTCACTAGTTATCATGTCTTGAAGGGGACTCAAAAGATCAACCGGATTGAGTTTTCACTATTATTTGGGAGGGCTCCCGGATCAAGGAGCACGTATAGAAAGAGGCCTTTTATGATGCGGCGGCGGAGTCTTTTGATGATCTCGTGAAGCACCTGAAATGGCATTCCTTTATCGGGTAGGAGGGTTTAGCTTAAGCCAATAGCATATGACGCAGCATCTTCAGTAACACTAGCTACATCAGTAGATCATGGATTAGCATACCTCCTCTGAATAGTCTATGTGGCCCCCTAGTTTCGACTACTATTAATTCTAGTTAATCCAGTAATGCAGACAGCCCTTACTCTCTGAAAGAGCAGGAGGTTTAGCGTCAACTCATTCAATGAATGTTGTTTCATTCACCACGCGGCTGAATCCTACTCTTGATTTTCCAGCAATGGAATGGGACAGTCATTTGTCTAAAGAGAAATGGCCGTATGGCGCCTATCTCTCATAAGAGAAGAGAAGGAGAGCTACCATTTGATAGTATATGAGGTGGAAATCAATTTAATTTTCAAGAAATCAAATATTTATCTAAACCAACGAAAATATAACATTGGAAATCAAACTATAAAGCCAGCTTAATTTGCCTCTTTAACACACTTAAACCCAATCATTCTTTAGTATAGAGAGAAATTTGAACACCAATGTAGTTTCATTTATAATTTAAAAAAAAAAAATGTTATTACTTACACTGTGTACTTATTTTCTCAAACAATAAAAAATAAAAAAAAATTAGTTAATTGGCTTCATTTAACAGATGCAGATCATCAATTCAAGGAACATGTATGAGAGCAAGAATCCACACAGCTCCCCACTTCTTTGGCAGCTGCATCAACGAAACAAAACAAAGATACCTTCACATATGAACCAAACAATAAATTTTCCAAATAAAAAATGTTAAGAAAAAACAAATTAAAGAGAATTTTTTTAAAATATTATTTTAAACATTTCCCTCCCTTCTTTTATGGTTGCACCTACCTATTAAGGTTAGGTTCAATCACTTTTTTTTTTTTTTTTTTTTTTTAAGGAGTATGTATTAGATGCACCTAATCACTCATTATTTAGAATAATGGGGTAGATTTATAAAATTTGATGTACTAATAAAATATATAAGTAAAAATAAAGTGTATGATTTGGAACCTGGATTCTCCTTTGTGCTGTACTTGGTACACCAGGAAGTTGCACAGCCGAGCTCGCAGTAGAAATGATTTTTTTGTTGAGAATGGACATCGGTGTTGCCCATGGAAGAATTAGAGGGGGTGATGCAAGAATGCAGGCATCTCGACGGGCAGTCGGAGAAGGAGATGCCGGGCGTGACGGCGCATACCACGAAGCAGGTGCTGTAGCAGTCTTGAATAGATTCGGAATTGGCCATGGAGACCCAGCTCAGCACCAGCAAACCCATTATAGCCCAATTTTTGGCCACGATGCTACTCTCCATTGATGACTGATGAGGATGAAAATGAAGCCTTAATTAATTTGTTTTCTCCCTTTTTCTTCTCGGGTGGAGACACTTATATAGCTGCAACTTTAGGCAGTTGATTTGAACCTAAATTAAACATATCTATTTTTAAAATAGTTAACTAACTTTCATTCCCTAAAATTAACTAAAAACGACAAAAAAAAAAAAAAAAAAAAAAAAAAAGAAAAAGAAAAAGAGAGAGAGAGAATTTGTTACTCAAAGAAAGAAAATAGATGGTTTTTTTTCAAATATACAAAAATGAACTAAAATATTTATAAAACATAATACAATTTAAACGCAATTTAGTATTTTGCTATTATTTATAAATATTTTTAACAATTTTATCATTTAAAATAATTTTCCTTTAATTTATCCTTAAATCTACCTTAAATAACTGAATTATATTTAGAAACAAACTGAAAATCTTGAAACAAAATTAGTATACAATGACCGCAATATTTTCGACCCTATGGGATAGATTTCAACAATATTAAATTAATTCACGGTTGGGAAAGATTAATATTTTTAATCTAAACTAACATATGGTTTAGGGAATCTAGATAAAACAAATTATCTTAGGCGCCATTTTGCTTTGGATAAGATGTGTTTTGTGTGAGAATCAACCGTGTTTGGTTGTGCATAGGAGATAGTTCCAGTATTTTGTAAAAAAATTTGTACGTGGCAAATGAGGATGTCTAGGAATAAGATATTCGTTGTATAACAAACCTGAGTTTTGGATATTTGTGTAAATTCTCATCCAAAAAAACCATCTAACCAAATGACTCCTTAATGAGAAAAGATTAGTCGACTATTTAAATCTTTAATTTTTGAAAAAAAAATTATAAATCATCGAGAAATCTCAAGTAAATAAAAGGGATAGTTGTAAAGTATTTCCAAATATAGCACAATGCAAAAAAAATTGCAAATATATCAAAATTTAGATTTTACTTTCAAAGTCTTTCAATGATAAACTATATTAATGCGGGATCTATCAAGGTAGATTTTGCTATATTTATAATGTAATTTTTTATAAATGTTG
Source organism: Citrullus colocynthis (assembly GCA_031780015.1). NCBI lineage: Eukaryota > Viridiplantae > Streptophyta > Magnoliopsida > Cucurbitales > Cucurbitaceae > Citrullus > Citrullus colocynthis. The sequence continues at coordinate 1,553,528 of QLSR01000165.1, read as the reverse complement.
TTATACACTTAATTATTACCCCTAAAGTGTTATCCAATTAATTACCTTAAATAAAAACTTACAAATTTGGCAAAATACAGATCTTTTAACAAAATATACATTAAAGTCCAAAATTTTAGAAGATTAAAATTAAGAGTTTTAAATTGAAATAGTATGCATTCGTTTCAAATTAAAAAAGAATCAATTTGACTCAAAATTTGTTAATAACAAAATAATAAAGGGAACACAAACAATCATATAATCAGACATTAAAAATTTCAAAATATATATATAAATTGAGGGCTAACATAATAGGAGAATGGAAAATGTCTGAGTGCAGTCTGACTGCACTCTCTCTTAAATGGTTAATTATCTAATTTGTTATCTATATAAGGAGTAAGATCTTCATATTTTTTCAAATGAATTGTGTATTGATAGTCACATAAACAAATTAACGAATAGGTGGGGGTGAATTAGTGAATAGGATGAGCAACTCGTATAAATTTTGAAAGTAATCAAAGAAGCAAGTTCAAGATTCTCATCTTCCATGTACTTATATATGGCATTCTTTTTTTTCTTTTCTTTTTTTTTTTCTTTCCATAAACATAAACAACGTATGAGATAGATGAGGATGGGAGGTATTGCAACTATTTTTGTTGTTCAATAGACAGTACAACTTTCCATTTGCTCAGCTTTACAAGTTGAGGAGAGATCTGATTGAGAATTTTAAAAATATAAGATTTAGCATTAAGTTTGTATAACCAATTTGAACCTTTCAACTCTAAGATGAATGGAAGGTTATACCAGTCACCGCTAAATTAAGCTCGTTTTGTATCAAATTTTTACATGCTTTACTTGAAAAATTGAGAAGACATCTAATTGAGAACTTAAAAAGTAGACTAATTAGAAAAACGGAAGAAAGGTCAAAATGTTAGCTCTCTCAAATGGTGAGGGGCACTTATGAGAGAAAATTTACCTATATTTGTGTTACAGATTTTCACTATAAAATTTAATTTGAGAGAAATAATTTAATTTTTTATAATTTTTTTACATTTAAAAAAAAAAAAAAAGGTTTTCCTCAGCGTCTTAGATATTCTTTTATTATTAAAATACACTTTTTCAATTTATATTTTATATTTAATTTGTTTAAAGGGTTGTTTTCAAATATAGTAAAATGTACAATAATAAATTTTAAAAATATTCCTAATGAGTAGATAATAAAACAAAAACAAAAGAAAAAAAAAATCAAAAGAAAAAGTAGTATTATAAACTTAATTTTATCGAAACCAAATTATAGTTATCAAACATGATCTAGAATTTAAAATATAAACTCAATCTTTAATTTCTTTAGTAGGGAAAGAAATTAATTCCAACAATAATGTAGTTTCCTTTCGAATAAAACACAATATATTACTTACAAGTGTGAACTTATTTTTCCAAAAAAAATAAAAAATAAAAACAAAAAAACAAAAAATAGTTGATTGGCTTCATTTAGTAGATGCAGATCATGAATTCATGGAACAAGTTTGAGTGCAAGAATCCACACAGCTCCCCACTTCTTTTTCAGCTGCATCAACAAAACAAAACAAACAAAAATTTCACATGTGAACCAACCAATACTCTTTCACAAATAAAAAATAAAAAAATAACTTTTTTTTTTTCTTTTTTAGTTTTTAGATTTTACATATATTTTCAGTTGATGTCAGGGTTTAAAAAAAATATTATAGTTTGATTTCAATTTAGGATTAAGTTTCAAATCAAATAGAAACGAAACGAAACTAAATCCAAAACCTAGCACAAAAAATAATGTTAAAATCACCGATTGAGTGGAAATTAATTTTAATCGGAGAGAAAACAACAATAATGCATGACATTATTAAAAAGAATTAATGAGAGAGAAGGGGAGTGTAGATCTGAAAGACCTGGATTGTCCTTTGTGCTAAAGTTGGTACAGGAGGAAGTTGCGCAACCGAGGTTGCAGAAGAACTGATTCTGATGTTGGTGATGGAACTTGGCGTTTTTGGTAGATGGGGACATGCAAGAATGCAAGCATCTGGAGGGGCAGTCGAGGAAGGAGACGCCGGGCGTGATGGCGCACATGACGAAGCAGGAGTGGTAGCAATCTAGAAAATTGGAATTGGCCATGGAGAGCGAGGACAGCAACAGCCAACCCATTAAACCCCATTTCATTGCCATGCTGCTGCTCTCCATGCTTGATTAACCCTTTCTTTTCTTCCTTCCATCTTCTTCCCTCCACCACTTACTTAAATAGACAACTTCATTAATTTAGGGCTCATCTTAGATATCGTTCTAATTACCAATTAACTTTCGTTTCCTAAAATTAGCTAAGCCAATTATTAGAATTTGACTAAAACCACCCGTTAATTTTAATAGAACAACAATATATATAATTTACCCGGTGACAACAAGCATGATCCGCGACCACGATATTCAACAACAAACAGCGTCAATCCATGAAATCTGAGAGGGTGAGTGAGAAAGATGGTGCAACTAGGCCCTATCTTTCTGTTTCAAACCAAATTATAATAAAAGATAATAATGTAAAAATAATTTTAAAACGGTATGATTTGGTTATGATCAACAAAAAAAAAAAAAATAGAAGATAAATATAAAATGTCAAATTTAGGTAACATAATATAATATAATATAATATAAGTTTTGAAAATTCATATCAAAATACGTCAATTTGGGGAATTTTTAAATTAAGATTGAGATTCATGCTAAAATATCCCTGATGTTAAGCGATGCAAAATTTATAAATATGTTTGATAGATTAAAATGAGAGCATTTTTGTGATTTGTTATTTTTTCAAATAAAAGCTATAATGAGTGCTACTTGAGTTTCCCAGTTCAAGGTAGCAACCTAGTCCAAATTTCCTTGATTCCATTGGTCAACAAAGCTGATAGGCTTGAGGGCCCAAGCCCAGTTATAAATTATTACTTTTTGCGTTGGATTGGGCTTGAGCTGGCTCACTATTTTTGCCTAACAAACTAAGAGTGAAATTTGAACCCCTATCTCAACTTGAAGTAAATGGGTAGGCATTTGATTTTTTATTTGTAAAATTGCACAAACTATCCACGAATTTTATGGTTTGTTACAATTATACTCCTAATTTGATCCATCAGTCCCATATAATTTATTAAATATTACAATCAAAGCCTTGTAGTTTGATAAAATTTTTAATTTACCCTTATTCGTGAGTTATATATATATTAGTTTTTTTTTTTTTTTTTTTTTAGTGAAATAACATCCAATGAAATGTAGTTTTACAAGTATATCCAAATCAATAATAATAGTAGGTTGATTGTAATTAACAAATTATAAGAGACTAATTGATCGAATTAAAAGTTATGCTCATATTAGTGAGTAAGTACATTGACTGTTAACGTACGTTCTATGACTTCTTAGAACTACGTATATTATTTCATGGGTATGGCTATCTAGGATTTAAATGTTTGGATTTTAAATGTCTTGAATAATTAATATCTGTATTTATGTATGACGATTAATATGTGGAAGTTATATATGTGTTTCATTTACCAATTTTATCTATAGAAACTAAAATTAAATAATTATTTAATTACTGTAGTCATGAATTGAATATAGAATTATTTAATTATTGTTATATTAAATAATTATTTAATAACTTAATATAAAAAACAATATTTTATATTAAACATTAATTAAACTATTGAATTTAATTATTTAAAAATTTTAAAGAAATATTAAGAAAATTATTATAAATAGAAAAAAATACCCTATTTACAAATATAACAAAACTTTATTTGTGATAGATCACGATAGACCTAGATAGACATCTATGCGTGTCTATCTAGTAAAGTGATAGATATTTATCTAGGTCTATCGCGATCTATCACGTATAAAAAGTAAACTTTTATTATATTTGTAATTATTTTTAACAGTTTTTCTATTTTAAAAACATCTATGAATATTAATTAATTAAAATATTAATAATCATTAATAAATCTTACTTTAAATAGTTAAGAAAACATAAAATACTAATCGTAAATGTATTGGTCAAAATTTTATAAGTCTAAATACTATATTTATATTGAATAATTAATTTAAACTTAATAGCGATAGATTAGTTTTATATTAATTTATGCATCAACTATACTTTATTTTTACTAGTTGGTATGGGTTTTGAAGTTCCCTAATTATAATATATTAGGTTTTAACGAGTGAAACTTTGTTAAATAAGATATAAATGTTTATCTGAAATATCAGGGCAAAATATGTGAAATAAACAGGCTCAAGGGAATCGAACTCTAAATCTCCTAATAAAATTATTTTCATTGATATGAGATGTTTTGAGTGATTTTAAAGATAAAGTCATAAGGGCTTTTTTATGGCTAAAATAGAACAATGTCATACTATATATTAGAGGATTTTGTTATCCTTACTAATTGATATTAAAGCTAATCTATAGCTAATAAGAAATACTTTGGGTTTGAACAAATAACTAGTAGGCCTTATAATCAACATTGTGAATATGAGTTTAATGTATGATAATGTGGGGGTATTTCTAGGAGTGCAAAAAAGTTTCACATTAATGATTAAAAAAAAAAAAAACTTATTGTATAACAGGGGTGTGCAAAAACCGAGTCAAACCGACAAATTGAGTTGATTTTCTCGAGTTAAGATTCTAAAAATCGTTTTGGTTTTACAGTTTGCTCTTTAAAAACCTTAAACTGAACTGAATTTTTAATAATTTAAAATAGTAATAATAAAACTAAACAAATAAAACTCCTCGCCTCTATCTCTCTCCATATTTCTCCCTCTCTCCCCCTTCTTTTACTAAAAGTCAACCAATTAAAAAATTATTTTTATTATACAACAAACATCAGCCAAGAAGATACTATTGTTACTAACTTCTTCTTTTGAAGTCATCAATTCTCCCATCTAAAGTTAAAACCTAAGATAAGTGTATGATTTCTAAAGACAACCAAGACATTACAAATCTTCTCTTAATCACTCTTAAAACCATCTTCAATCCTATCCAATTGTCACTACAAGTACACTATTTCCATCTGTCACTCACTATAAGAACTCAAGACTCTTCTTAAAAGTAATCAATAACCTCTATTTGAAAAATCTACACTCGCATACAAGACTTTACTAATAATCATGCATTTGTTTATTATAATCTAAAATTTTCACCCTTTCAAATTAAAACTTAAATAAGAAGAGCCACTAATTTTTTTACTACAAAATTAAAAAATATTAAGCACATAAACACATAAATGACTTGATGCATACGAGTCTTCTAACCAAATTAAGAATAAAATGAATTACTAAAAATTCAACACAAAGATAAAATTTTCTTGAGTGGAGAAAGTAAAAGTGTTTGAAAGGCTCTATCGAGTTTAGATAATTCTAACCTAACATGTCTAAGTGATTTTGAAATCTACATCAACTGAATTATATTTTAGAAACAAACTTAAAATCTTGAAACAAGATTGTGTAAATATATATGTATAAAAATAAATTTAAAAAAAAAAAAAAAAAACCCGAATCGCTGGCAGTTCCGGTGTGAGAAGACAAGACTCAATACACAATTTTAGAAACAATTTAATTTTACATGTGGATCCCACTTGAGTTGCAAAGCCATTCAAGATGATGACGTGGAAACGCCTAATTGGTGAGCTTTTCGTACATAGATTCACGTTTTCACCTAGCCGAAGCCCAAAGTCGTTCCCGATTCACATCTCATCTCTCTCTCTTTCCCAGTCTGTCACATTTACCAAATTACCCTTTTAAAATTAGATAATTCCCTTCAATTTCTCCTAATTTCTCTCCATTGGGATTCCTTTTCCAGCCTCGGTCGTCTCCCAAAAACTCCATAATCTTTCAACTGTCTTTAATTCTAGGGTTCCGGCCGAAGGTATACCCTAGATTTCAACCAAAATTCTACTGCCTAATCAATCACTCATTTTAGGAATTTTTCACTTCCTTCTCTCAGATTTTCAGTTTTCAATTCAAGTTGTGCCGAGGTTTATCGAATCCGTATCTGGTTTCTCTTCACTGTTTACGGGTTCTCGAGGATTTTGGTTTTTTTTTTTTTTTTTTTTTTTTTTTTTTTTTTTATTTCTTCACCAAGTTTTGTGTTTTGGTTGTGATCAGAAGGGTGACGGTTCAGATATATATATATATATACATATTTCTTTTCTTTTCTTTTTTCTTTTTGGAGTTGATTGATGGCTACTGCGACTGAAGAAGAGGTTGATTATGAGAGTGATCCGGAGGAGGCGAAGCGGTCACTTGCGATGCGGAGGCGGGAGGCGAGTGATGATGAGGAGGGTGAAGGAGAAGGGNTTTTTTTTTTTTTTTTTTTTTTTTTTTTTTGTTTGATTTCTTCACCAAGTTTTGTGTTTTGGTTGTGATCAGAAGGGTGACGGTTCAGATATATATATATATATACATATTTCTTTTCTTTTCTTTTTTCTTTTTGGAGTTGATTGATGGCTACTGCGACTGAAGAAGAGGTTGATTATGAGAGTGATCCGGAGGAGGCGAAGCGGTCACTTGCGATGCGGAGGCGGGAGGCGAGTGATGATGAGGAGGGTGAAGGAGAAGGGGCAGAAGGGAGGAGGACGATTCGGAGGATGGGGATTCATTCGGATGATTCGGATGGCCAGGGTGGAGCTGCGGAATACGACGATGAGGACGAATTGGGGGAAGATGTAGATGAAGATGAAGTTGGTGAAGGAGTTGAGGACGTTGATGAGGGGGAGGAAGTTGACGAAGAGGAGGATGAGGAGAGGTATGGGGATAGGAAGTCGGGCGGTCATGGTGAATTGGATGCCGCCTCCGGCAATGTAGCGAAGGAACTGGACGGGGATGGAAGACCATTAGCAGAAGGACCAACTGATTTGCACGACGAAAATTTAGAAGGGGAATTTGACGAGGAGAAGAAGGTGAATGAGCCCTTCGCTGTTCCCACTGCCGGGGCTTTCTATATGCATGATGATCGGTTTAGGGACAATGCAGGTGGTCGACACAGGTATAGCTCTCGTTCTCTTTCCCGTTTAGAGAAGAACCAGTTCAGGTTTGATTTTAATAGGTTAAGCCGCTCTCGTATGCGTATGTTTTAATTATTTTTTTTCTCTCTTAGAAAAAATTATTATTTGGCTGAAATTGTGAATAAACATAATTGAAGGCATTCTTAAGTAACTTTTTAGACTTGATTGTTGCCATTCCTAGGGAGTAATTTATGCTTGGGCGTTTGACTCATCAGAATGAGATTTTCTTTGATTGTCAACTTTCTGTAGTCTATATCTTAGGTAACTTTTATCTCTTTATGGTTTGTATTGTGAGAGCCTAAATTTGATCTCTACTTGAAAGACTCCTCCTCTAAGAATTCTCAGTTAGTTATTTTATGTTCTAGGAATTATGGGGTCGAAATTCTGCTCTGGAACGCTTTTTAAAGATATGGGCACTTTTCACCAAATATAAATCCATAGAATGCATACTTTATCTTACTTTTCCTCGTTATAAAATGATGACTTTATTTAATAGAATACGCTTGGAACTGAAGACCAGTAATCTGATGACATCAATACCAGAATTTCCCATGTTCCAGTGCAACTACGAGCAGTTATATCATTAGTCTGGACAATGATTACTATGAGCTTTGCTATGTTTCTTATCATAACTAAAAAAAAAGAACAAAAATTATGAACTTTGCAGGGAAAACTCAGAAAGCTATTTCACTGTACTAATTCCCATTTTCTTAGAAATGCTATGAAGACTTACATGCTTCCCCCCCGCCCCGTTCTTCCCTTGCGCCCTTCTTACTTCAAGCTCTTAGCCTATTTACTGGTATAACCTGTTTCTAACTGTACTTCCATTATCTTTGTCTTCAAATATCTGTAGGAGAACACATGGTGGAAGGAGATTGTGGGAGTCCAAGGATGACATGAAATGGGGTCATGACAAGTTTGAAGAAATGACTTTGCAAGAAAGGCATCGTGATGAGGTAATGATTTGTTTATTGTATGCGCTAAATGTAGACTTGAGTCTCTCTCTATCTCTCAAATGTGTTATTTTCTTTACACCATATTAGAGGAGAACTTCCAAGGGCCATCCACGAGGTCGGGGTAAAAGTCGAGGTCTGGATCATGGTTATGCTCGAGGGAACAGATCTCGAGCATACAATAAAAATAACACTCAAAACAATCCTCCCAAAGTTGTGAGAGGAAGAGGACCTAGACGGTATGAACCAACTATGAACAACAATACCAGATCCTCTCCTTCACAAGAAAAACTGTGAGTAATCAATGATTATAAATGAATTTTAATAGCTTTTACTTGTTAGAATTTTTGTTACAGCTCATGGGCTCTTACTCATTTAGTATATGTCCATTTTGCGTATGACCTCAGATCTGTGAAGCCTCCTGAGAAGGCATCTCATAATAATACAGGGAGATCCCTTGCGCCCTCTCCAAATGTAGAAGGTGAGCCAATCTCTGTTAGGAAACATGCCTTTTCATCAAGCCTGAATTCTGCTTCTCCACCTTTCTACCCTTCAGGGACGTCTAGTAAAAACATCCCTAAAGTGGAGAAAAGAGAAGTACAAGCTGGACTTCCTGAAAAGAATATGTATGATGATAGTCGCTCTATGCCACAATCGAGCGTAATGGTAGATGGAAAGCATGTAGTTGATGCTGTTGCTATGGAGAGGATTTACATAAATGATTCAACCAATCAGTCTCTAGGAAATCCTTTATCTAAGCCATCTTCTGGTTCTTCAGTGATCAATAATGCTCAAATTCCCCAATCTAGACCTCATGGAAGGGGTGCTGTTCTAGGATCAACCGGCTACCCTCCTGCATCACTCCATAGCCAAGTTAACAAGGTCTCTTTACCTACTCAATCACATGGTGTAGCACGAACTCCTGGTCAAACTCGGGTTCAATCTTCTGTTCAGGTTCCTGTCCAGCAGTTGGGTCAGCGACCTGGTAGTGGATCTCAGTCTTCATCTCCACCAAAAACTTCCACGTCAGTTAACTCACTTGAATCCGGAGAGGGTGATTCTTCTTCAGAATCAAGCAAATTGAAAACTGCTTTGGTTGGAAAGGGAAAGGGTGTGGCCCAGGGTATTGGTGCTGGTTCCTTTATTTACGGTGGGGCTCAGATTATGGGAACCTCTGGGAACATGAATATTACTCATGGAGACCAGAACTTTCCTCATACTCCAGCATTTTTGCCAGGTAAAGTTTACATTACATATCACAAGTGTTATCTTTATGGGAATTGGAGAATGATAAAATGCATGGGTTCTTGTGGAGCCCTGTTATCATTTAAAATAAAATTGCTCTTTCAGTTTGATATGGTGCCATGTGCAATTGAGTTCATGAAGTATACGTTTTGTTTGTTATAATTTTATTGACCTATAAGAATTTGTTGTTTTAGATAATATTTTTTTCTTTTTCCCTTTATCTCCCTTTCAAAGTTTCTAGTTTTCTCGATGTCTTTATTGTCTGTGCTATTGATCTTTTGTCGTTGAACATTTGTGAAGTTATGCAATTTGGAGGTCAGCATCCTGGTGGCATTGGAGTTCCTGCTGTTGGCATGGCATTTCCAGGATATGTTGCCCAGTCCCAACTTGGCATGGGAAATTCAGAAATGACATGGTATGAACTCTCGTTCTAGTTGTTATTTTCTTGAGGATGCTATACTACATTACATGGCATAAATATGCGTTGCTCTGGGAGGATGATGCTGTTGATCTTGCAATATTTTAGTGACCAATGAACTGGAGTTTTTCTAACACCGAGATGAAATGTATTTTATATATGTAAAAATAAATGTTTTTTCTTTCTTTGATAAGATAAATTTAATTGATGTATTAAAATTACAAAAGGACCAAAGCCCAATCCAAAGCAAATTTCATTTTTTTAATGAAAAAAACATTGAGATGAAATGTATAAGCAAATTCACCAACCAAATGCTGTTTTAGAGTCATTGTATTTAATGATTTGTGATGTGTTGATTTTGATTCTTCCAATTTTTATTGTCTGGAGTATCTAGATGGCATTGCCTAATTGGTTTTATGTGACTTGAATGAGCTGAGACAGAATAGATTACGAAGTCTCTTGGCTCCATGCCATTCTTCTAAATTTTTCTTTCTTTCTTTTTTCTGAAAAAGTCCATTTCACCACCCTGTTGCCTGTTGGTGGTTCTCATTTAAGGAGCTATGTATTCTTCAGGTTACCAGTTTTGGCTGGTGCAGCTGGGGCTCTGGGAGCTACATATTGTTCGCCTTATATAGCTATGGATGGGGCTTATCATACTCGACCCTCAGGGCAGACATCATCTGCGGGAACGTTGAGGTTAGTATGTTGTACTGGTTTTGATAATTGTGGATGCTGTTGTCTTGTCGGTGTGTTGTTTGCCTCAATACACTTCATTGATGTGTGCTTTAGTTCAGATTTAGATTTTAGATTGTCACACTTTGGCACTCTGGCTCTGTGTAGGAAAGCTAACAAGTATTTACTATCAATATGCTCTTTGTTTAGAATTATGTTGGGGATACACAGTTGGTGCCTTTTTTAAAAAAATATCAGAGGGATTACTTAGTACTTCTTTAATGATATATTTTATGGATCCACTTGGGCATATGTTCTTCCGTTAATCATTAGATCTTTGATTACTTCTACTCTGCAGCAAAGAAAATAACACAAACAAATCCAGTAACGAGGCAAAGCCTTCACCGAATGGTAAAATTGTCTTCTTTTTTACTAGAATACGATTGATTGTGTTTGTTTCTTAGATGGCAAAAACATAGTTTTGGCACAACTGATCTTTCTCCTTTGCAGAACTTGAAAGTGATGATGTTGGACAGCGACAAAATAAGCCACGCAGGTAATTTTAGATATATTGTCTATTCACACCTTACCAGTAGAAGAGAAGAGTTAAAATCTTTTATGGGTTTGCCTTGGCTCACTTGTACTAGATATCATGGAGTAGATTTTGATTAGTTTGGTGTAAAACTTTGCCTTTCTTTTTCTCATTTCAGATATTCAGAGATGAACTTTGGCCAATGAAGTAAGCAAGCATGTGTGATGGAGCCTATTTCAATAAGCAAAGGTTTGAAATTGATTGATGAACCGAACATCTTTTATATGTTGCTATGTTACTTGTATGCATCAGTCAATTTTCTAACTGTTAATACTTTTATATTTTGCAGGCCTTCTTCTATGCCCTTCGTGATCTCTAGCTTTATTCTGGAGCACTTTGGGCTGCTATAGGTTCCAATAGTATTAGGTAAATCAATTTGATCTTTATTCTTGGTTTGGCTAGAAGAAGTTATAAGTATGGACAGAGTCATAGATGGCATAGATACATAACCTTTTCGTCTGTTCATCTCGCAGGAATATACGACAAACTCCTCTCCTGCCGTTAATCTGAGAACAGTATTTTCAGCTTGACGTGTGGGCTTTTCCTTGTTTAAATTGCGGTATGGTGTTTGTTTAAATTCATGCTTTAGTTTGTATAGAGTTTGGACATGATATGCAGAAGAAGTAACTATGTTTGGGTGTGTTTGACTCCATGATGCCAGGTTTTTCTTGTGGTTTGGTTTTTGAATGAAGCAAGTGAGAAAGGGCTTCCCCAAATATGAGAAAAATGAGAGAAATGATGAAGAAAATTTGTTTAGCAGCAGCTAGCTATGTGCTAATTGGAGTTTGATTATTCTCTATTCTATAATATTAATATGATAATAGTGCTTTGGTTAAGAAGTTAATTTGTTTGTTACCTGACCACTGTGGTTGAGTATTTTTCTGTGTATGATATTTTCTCTAATGTGGGATACAATACGTCGGATGCTGCTGAGTAATGAGACCGCTAGTATTCGATTTTGCGTGAGTATAATAATGAGTCATGCTTTCCCAGTATGAGTTCAATGTCGATGTCACTTTCGATTTTATGGACATATATATTTATTAAGTACTGATATTCTTGAAAGAAAAAAAAAAAAAAAGTCGATCGGTATATTTTTGATTCATCCATCTATCGAACTCTTTGATGCTGGAAATTTTATATTATGATTCCATCAGGTTCAAGTGTTGTATTGACGATAAGATTAAAGAAATTACAAATGTATTTATTTGGAGGAATTTAATTTATTTTAGCCTCCTTTTATTGTGCCAGTCCCAACTATAATATAACAACTTTTATGCATTATGCACATAATATACTCTGCCATTTTAAATTTAATTCTAATTAAATCGGTAAATCTTTCTATCTAATGGGTTTGAGAAATTCTTTTTCATCCCTAATGTGAAATATTCACAGCTATATGTTGTGTATCAATGAACAATATGAAAATGTGAATGTATGATTGAACTCCACTTATAATAAGAAGGGAAAACAATAATGCTTTCTTCAAAAAAAAAAAAAAAAAAAAAAAAAAAAAAAAAAAAA
>QLSR01000165.1:1525894-1540612 GCA_031780015.1 Citrullus colocynthis | reverse complement strand
ATATGTTAAGTAAGCTCGTTATAGAATTTTTTTTTTTTTTTTTTTATTAGAACATGATAGATAGAGAATGCAAGTTATTCAACTTGTTACAATATGATATTAGAGATTATTCAATACGATCCACTTTTATAATTGTTAAATTGCTAAATTTATGAGAGATCTAGAGAAGCTTGCCATTTATCTTAAAAAGACTTAAGAATATCATGATACTTTAAACTAATTTTTCAGCATAATGATTGAATATATTCGAAGGCGTTTCATGGATAATATTCAAGAAAAGGATTAATATGTTTATGAAATTTTATGGAAGCACTCTAAAGAATGTCACTTTTTCGAAAATAATTATTTCATAAGTTTTTATTAATTAATATGTCAATAGATAATATCCGAACATAGCTCAATGGATGAATGCATAGGTTACTATTTTAAGGGTTCATAACCACTTTGCAATTGTTAAACTCAATAAAGATAAATTAAATCTTTTTCTTTTGAACAAAATATGACTTTTGTACCTCTGTTTGATTCTAATAGGGTACAGGAATGAACACTTCCATTTTTGCATGGATGTGAGTGCAGGTGGCTTTTGGTTTGGTTTTGAAATATATAGCTTTGATTTTTATGTCTATCCAATCCATTATTCAATAGATTAAATTAAAATTAAAATTTTAAAAGAATAATAAGCACTGATATGTATTACTCATTTGATATATTTGTACTTTTGAACTATTTTCCCCACAACATTGAACCTTTATTATGCTCTACAAATAGTTATTCCAAATTCTTATATAATATATTTGACATTCTTATAATAAAAATATCTGAAAAAGAATGGAAATGAAACTCTATAGCCTACACCAAAAGGGATTGAAAATGAATTTCTGATGCAAAGACTACCAAGAGGTGAATGGTGAACCACAAAAGTTATGGCCTTTTTGACTCTTTCAAATGTGTGTACTTGTGATTTGGATGGTGAAGCTAAAAAAAGGAATTGGCCAAAAACCAACAAGAATTTCAATGGGCCAAAATTCTTGGCACAACCAATTCTTGGCTGAATATTGTTGGGAAATTATTCAAAACTACATCCCATCCATTTAAAAAAGGTGGATAAAAATAACCAACTGGTTTGGGAAAAGCCATAATAGAGACTCTTTAGAAATCCTTAGCTTGTGTTGTTTTCTTTTCTTTTTTGATTCAGACCTCCTCACCCAGGAGGGAATGGAGATCAAAGAAAAGAAGAGAATTTCAAGTATCTCCTCTCCATTAATGTCATCCTCTTCGATGGCTATCCTCCTGGTTTTTCTTTGTTTCATTCTTAGCGATCCCAGCACAGCATTCGTAGCCGGGGCGGGCACTTCCTTCATTCCCAAAGATAATTTTCTCATTGACTGTGGTGCCAACAAGGAACTTGGTGCACTCCCTGATGGAAGAGTGTTCAAAACTGATGAGCAATCCAAGCAATTCTTAGATGCCAAGGATGATATCATAGCAACCGCTGCACCGGAGAAGAAGGCACCGTCTCCGGTCGATTTGACAGCAAGAGTTTTCCTCCAAGAAGCTACTTACATTTTTCAGATGGCAGAGCCTGGATGGCATTGGGTGCGCCTACATTTCATGCCTGTTAAAAGCAATGACTTCGATCTCTTGCAGGCTAAATTTTCAGTAGCTACTGAAAAATATGTGTTGCTTCACAGCTTCAACATCAACAATGAATCCACATTTGTTCTCAAGGAGTTTCTCCTCAATATCACTGAACCAAAACTGTCAATCAAGTTCTTCCCTATGAGGAACTCAGCCGCTTTCATCAATGCCATCGAGGTCGTTTCAGCTCCGGTGGACTTGATTGCTGACTCGAATGTGGAGCTGTCTCCAGTTGGGACTATTGAGGGCCTGACGAAATATGCATTTCAGACATTGTATAGGTTAAACATGGGAGGACCTATAATCAATCCAAGAAATGACACTCTTGGGAGGACATGGGAGACAGATGAAGTTTACAGGACACCCAAAGCTGCTGGTAGAAATGTGGTTGTTGAGACCAACACCATCAAATACCAAGGAGGATTGAAAGAAACAGGCATGTTAATTGCTCCTCCAAGTGTTTATGCAAGTGCAGTTCAAATGGGAGATGCTCAAGTTAGTGTACCAAATTTCAATATCACATGGAAATTTGAGGCAGATCCCTCATTTGGGTATCTAATTCGCTTCCATTTCTGTGACATTGTCAGCAAAGTACTCAATAATCTGTATTTTAATGTATATGTGAACGGGAAGGCTGCCATAACCAACTTGGATTTGTCACACAAGCTAGGAAGTTTGGCAACTGCATACTACAAGGATGTTGTGGTTAATGCTTCCCTGATTGTAGATGGACTGACAGTTCAAATTAGTCCAGCTAATGTCGAAACCGGTGATGCGAATGCCATTCTAAATGGCATAGAGGTATTGAAAATAAGCAATTCTGTTAATAGTCTGGATGGAGAATTTGGAGTGGATGGTAGGTCGGCAAATGGGTCTAACCGTGGCACGGTCGCGGCTGTTGGGTTTGCGATGATGTTTGGGGCGTTTGTTGGGCTCGGTGCCATGGTGATGAAATGGCATAAAAGGCCTCAAGATTGGCAGAAGAGGAACAGTTTCTCTTCCTGGTTGCTTCCTGTACATGCTGGTGACTCAAGCTTTATGACAAGTAAGACTTCATATGGGTCACACAAGACCAACATTTACTCCTCTACTTTAGGCCTTGGTAGGTTCTTCACTTTCGCAGAACTACAAGAAGCCACAAAGAACTTTGATCCCAATTCAATAATTGGTGTTGGTGGGTTTGGAAATGTGTACCTTGGAGTGATTGATGAAGGGACCAAAGTTGCAGTTAAGAGAGGAAATCCACAATCTGAACAAGGCATAACAGAATTCCAAACAGAAATTCAAATGCTTTCCAAACTCAGACACAGGCATTTGGTTTCTTTGATCGGTTACTGTGATGAAAACGCTGAAATGATCTTGGTATATGAGTTCATGTCAAATGGCCCATTCAGAGATCACTTATATGGAAAGGACTTGTCTCCATTGTCATGGAAGCAAAGGCTAGAGATCTGTATCGGAGCGGCTCGAGGCCTTCATTACCTTCACACAGGAACAGCACAGGGAATCATCCACCGTGATGTCAAAACAACCAACATTTTACTCGATGAAAACTTCACCGCCAAAGTCGCCGATTTCGGGCTGTCAAAGGATGCTCCAATGGGGCAAGGACATGTCAGTACCGCAGTGAAGGGAAGTTTTGGATATTTGGATCCAGAGTACTTTAGGAGGCAACAGTTGACAGAAAAATCAGATGTTTATTCCTTTGGAGTTGTTCTGCTTGAGGCTTTGTGTGCAAGGCCAGCAATCAACCCATCTTTGACAAGAGAACAAGTGAACTTGGCTGATTGGGCAATGCAATGTAAGAAAAAAGGGTGTTTGGAAAAGATAATGGATCCCCTTCTAATTGGAGCCATAAATCCTGAGTCCATGAAGAAGTTTGCAGAAGCAGCAGAGAAGTGTCTTGCTGAACATGGTGTAGATAGGCCAAGCATGGGGGATGTATTGTGGAATTTGGAGTATGCATTACAACTTCAAGAAGCATTCTCACAAGGCAAGACTGAAGATGAAAACAAAGCTGCAGGTACAGCAACCGTCGCCCCCACTACCCCTACCACTGTCGATGCTTCGACAAATGCACCGAACTCCGACAACCGCCCTGTCGTGCAGCCAGAACAGAATAGGCAACCAGCAGAGGTACAAGCCATTGATGATCACTCAGGAAGTGCAATGTTTGCTCATTTTTCTAATCTCAATGGTAGATGATTTCAAAATTTGGAGGGCTTTGACACAAGGCCTATAGCATATGTCATGAAGGTTCAAATTGGCTACTTGGCTGAGTTTGGGTAGGCAATCTGCATTCAATGTGTGTTCCTTATCTTTTCTCTCTTTTTTTTTTCTCTCTCCTTTTTCTTTTTTATTTATTATGTGGGAGTGTCTGATTGCTTGAGTCAGAAAGGAAACAAGAAAAAAAAAAGTAAAAAAAAAAAAAAAGTTTGGTAAATATGTTGTGATTTCCTGTACTGATGTTCAAGAATGTAAACATGCAGTAGAGCTAATCCCATATATTACTCGATTTATAAGCTACAAACTTGATTTTGTAATACTTTAGCATTTTCAATCTTAGAAGATGAATTCAGAGAATGTTTTAGATGCCCTTCGACCTTTTAAACAAAATTAATTTAAATTTCTATTATCAAGGGTCAACAAAGTTTTAAGCAATTTGGTTCCTAATTCCCAATGAATAAATAGTCAAATTGCTAGCATTTTGTTTTTTAAACATTAACTTGAAA
Organism: Citrullus colocynthis; assembly: GCA_031780015.1. NCBI lineage: Eukaryota > Viridiplantae > Streptophyta > Magnoliopsida > Cucurbitales > Cucurbitaceae > Citrullus > Citrullus colocynthis. Next base: position 1,536,242 of record QLSR01000165.1, on the reverse strand, counting down.
ATCATAATAAGATGGAAAAAAATCGGTACCGCATAGTACAATACAAAAAGTCCCTATAGAATAAATTATTTCTAAGATCTAACAACTTTAGACCAAATATTTGAATGAAATTTCATATAGATGTTCACTTCGATCTTATGCTAGGTGTAAAATGTATATGTTTTCTTTTCTTTTTCATAATTTATTTGTACAAAATCAGGCCTCCAACAAAAATCAACAAAAACCAACCACTAAACCTGTTGGTAACCATCCAATTTTTAACTTTTGGTTTTTGAAATTAGGGCTTCGCTTTCTCTTAATTTGTCATTCATGATTTTCATATTTTTCATGTAAACATTTGAATTCTTAACTAATTTTAAAAAACAAATATAAATTTTTGAAAACTATTTTTTATTTTAGTTTTCAAAATTTAGCTTTGATTTTGAAAACACCCATAAAATGTAGATATTAATGATATGATATTAAATTTGCCTTCACCCACTAGCTTAAACTTTTCGCTCAATCGGCGATTTAACATGATATCAAAGCAAGTGATCCAAGGAGGTGGTGTTCAAACCCCGCAATGTTATTTCCTCCCCAATTAAAATTGATTTTTACTTGTTGAGTCTTCTTCATATTTCAAACCCACAAATGAAAGCATATTCAAACCAACCAACCTAAGCATAGCTTAGTTAGTTTAGACATATAACATCAAACAAGGGTTGAGGTTCAAATCCTCCCGCCCATAATATTGTTAAACTCAATATAGACACACACACAAGCCAAACTGCAATATTTTGCTATAAAACTAGCTGCCTTGGCCCCCAGCCAAAAAGGAGTGAGTGAGTCAAAAACAAGTTGGCCAAATGTTTACAGCTCATTCTAGAACATTGGTACAATCAGATAAATGTCAGTGGGTAAAATATGAAATCACATGCACAAGTATATGAGCAAAAACACACAAGCGAAACAGCTTGATAGATATATATATATGATAGAGAAGGGCGAAGAAATATACAATGTAATGGCATTAGCCTAATTCTCCTCCATAGTCTTTCCACAGAGACTAGATGCTATTTATATTCAAAGAGAATTGCTAGTTATACATGCAAAATCCAAAAGGTTTCAAGGCTTTTTCTTCCTTTTTGTACACGACCCTTAGTGCAGAGCTGCTAACTCAACGAGATCTTTGTACTCATTGGAGACTAAAGACTTCACCTTCAGAGTTGGTTGGCCATTTCCTTTTGCAGGAGACACATACTTCAACCCGATTACTGTTGCTAGGCCTAACAAAAAGGTTCCGGTAATTAACTTACAAGCACATGAAGAATTAGAACCATGGAGTATATGATAGAAGGAATGCTCCTCATTATTTTACCAATTTAAAAGCTTTTGGTGTTGAAACAAAACATTATCAGTCCAAAAGAGCCTTAAAATAAAGGAATTTGAGAGAAACTCAAGTGAAATTGTTAAAAGAGATTTCCAAAGATGATGCAATGCAATAAGTAATAAGTATCCACTTACTCTCATGTACGCGTCCGTACAACAGCCTTTCACCTTTCCAGTACTCCAACGGTCGTGTTTTGAACCTGGTACTTCTTCTCACCCCACTTTGCCACGTTGTACCAGCCCCTGGGAAGATTGGTAGATAACAAAGTATTGTTAAAAGAAAAATCTAAATACTATAGAAATCAAAGTTTGGGTTGAATCTACACGGCTAAACACCTGCAAGGCTTTGCCTCCCAGAAATCTTTTTGCCTTTGCGTTGTTTGTTTGCACGAGATTTTGGCTTGACCTGTTCCTACATCAATAACCCAAAAAAATCCTTGATTAGCTTCAGAAGTAAAAACCAGAAGAAACCGTGTTCTTAGTAAACAAGTAGAGACAACAAAAGGAGGGTTCTCATCATTTTCTTCCTTCCCTAGGGCGGCAGCAAGTAAATTAATTGACTTATTTCTAATTCATTATCAAGTACAGAGAGGAAGCGAGTGGAGATGGTAGGCTACTTCTAATTTTAAATTTTAGACGGCAATATATCGTTAACGAAAATAGCACGGGTAGTCAAGCAATCGTCAAGATACAATATTAGAGATTGTGAAGATAACTAAACAAACACGTGCCGGACAAAATGATTAATGAAACTGAGAACAGTACTTCCTTATTGGATGACCACGATAAACAAGCCTTTTTTTTTTTTTTTTTTTGGGTAAAATACAATAGGCAAAGCCTTCATTTATAACAAATAGCACAATTTGAGAAAGCACTCTGACTCATCAATAATGAGCTAGGAAATAAAGGTCCAAGTGGAGAAGAAATAAAAGTTGTCAGAAACCTCGTTGTGGTGATTCGTTCCACTGCTTCTAGACGACCCATCGACAATATTTTCAGTACAAGTAGCAGTTGATTGATCTGTTAGAAAACAAACAACACACAGCCCAAAATCATCTAATCCATCTACTGGGAATTGATAAGCAAACATGAGTAAATTTCTGCCTTTTCAACATAAAAATAGAAGTACAAATAGGCAGTTCAATCTGTGAAGAGAGGACATGGCTCTTCACATGAGAAAGTTGAAGCCAATTCAGAACTATGACATGATTGAAAAATATTGGAATGTGTCTTTGCGTTCAAAGAAACAAATATTAGTCATAGAGTTACTTCAAAATGTGAATCATTAAAGTGGTACACTTCAACTACTAAAATTTAGTTAACCATCCGGGATGCATTTCTCATGAAGTTATATATTAGTTCTCAGACATATTTATTATTTAGTAAAACATAAATGTCCAAAATTTATCCAAAAAAAGTCCAACCATCAAACACACTAAAATGAGCACTCAGCAGTACCATAACATTAGGTTTTAATTTCCTATATACATGATGCTACAATAAATGATCAGCTAGTAACAAACAATACTGGCATTGAAGATCATACCCAACTGACTCTGAATGCCAACCGGGTACTCTTTGATCACATCCACCTTGGATAAGTTTGGTTGCTCAGAAGCTAATCCTTTGTGATTTTCCATCTGCATATTATCACAACACTTATCGTTAGTTACTAATAAGAGCCGATGAAACTGAGAACAGTACTACAATGATGACCACGATAAACAAAGCATTTTACAGCCTTCCTTTATAACAAATACCACAATTTGACAGAGCATTTCGACTCCATCAATAATGAGCTACTGGAAATAAAGGTCCAATAGGAGAAAAAAGAAACAAAGGAAGGTCAGAAACCTCAATGTGGTGATTTGTTCCTCTGCTTCTAGACAGCTCATCGACAATATTTTCAGTACAGGTAGCAGTTGATTGATCTGTTAGAAAAGAAAGAACATGCAGCGTGAATCATAATAATCCATCTACTGGGAATTGATAAGCAAACATGAATAAATATCTGCTTTTTCAACATAAAATGATAAAAATTCCGAGACGAACTCCACCGCATCTTTCTCATGCAGTTAAATCTTTGAAGAGAGGAAACGGTTCTTCACATGAGAAAGCTGAAGCCAATTCAGAATTATGACATAACTGAAAAATATTGGAATGTGTCTTTGCGTTCATAGAAACAAATATTAGAAAGTGGTACACCTCAACTACTAAAATTTAGTTAACTATCCGGGATGTATTTCTCACGAAGTTATATATTATTTCTCAAACATATTTAGTAAAACATACATGTCCAAAATTTATCAAAAAAAGTATAACCATCAAACGGACTAAAATGAGCAGTCAGCAGTAACATAACATTAGATTTTAATTTCCTATTAACATGATGATAAAATAATAATAATAATAATAATAAATAAATAAATAAATAATTTTAAAAATTAAATTTAAAAAATAAAATAATAATAATAATAATAATAAATAATTTTTTAAAAAATCAGCTAGTAACTAACGATACTGGGGTTGAAGATCATACCCAACTGACTCTGAGTGCCAACTGGGTACTCTTTGATCACGTCCACCATGGATGAGTTTGGTTGCTCAGAAGCTGATCCTTCGAGATCTTCCATCCGCATATTAGCCACAACATCTGCTTGGGCTTCAAGACAACTTAATTTGTCATTTACTTCCACTTCTGTGCTGCCACTATCATCTTTAGCTTCCATGCTGGCGTGAGTTCCACTTAAGGCAGTATCGCCACCAACTTGGGGTACATTTAAAACATTACTTGAAGATATTTTAGACATGGAATCAGCATCTCCAAAAAGAATTTTGGATAGCTTAGTTCCATTTGCTACAGTCCCGCCGTCTTTGGTTAAAAGTGACTTCAATTTAGAAACACTTGACTGCTCTGCAATACCAACTGCATCAGACAAGTGATTACTGAGTTCAAAAAGGTAAGGACCTCTTGCTGGAGATTGGTCAATTCCATGAGCAGAAAATGGATCACCTGATGAATTTGAAAGTGAAACTCGTCTATTGAAGGCTGATAATGAGCCCAATGGGCTTCTGATTGAGGATGGTGTAGAAACAGGATTAACCAAAGTTTCATCGTCCTGCTTGGATTTCAAAGTTTCCGTCCTTTGTAAATGATTGTCCACGCTGATCAAACTACGCTTTGAAAGATTGCGACTTGAAGATTTCAAATTCATTGTCGGAATGGCTTCCAAATCTGGAAGACATAATTTCTCTAAATTAATGGGTTTAATCTGCAAGCGCTCCTGTAATATGTTGATGGCTCGATCACCTTCTAGATCTTCACAACTAGCAGAGAGTAATTCACCCAAAATTTTATTCACTTTGTTCTCTGCCTTGGTAACTGAAACTTAGGAAAAAAAAAAAAAAAAAGATCACAGCATCAAAGAGGGTTCATACGAACTACCTTTAGCTTTAACAGGGATAGTACGAAATGAAAAAGGAGAGAGGAAGAGGACAGCAGAATGTGAGAAAGATAAAATCAACTGGACCATGATGCATGCAGTAAGTTGCATTTTTATCTCTATTACAAATTACTTACCAACGAACTCCTCCTCCTCCTCCTCCTCCTCCTCCTCCTCCTCAAAGGCTACGTCTTCATCAGTTTTCTTTTCTGAGTCAATTATATGTGGACTTGGGTGTGTTTCTGTGCCCAAAATCGATGGACCGATGCTATCTGATTCAAATGTCACTTGAGAAGGATCTACATTCTGATCATCTTCAGTTGTTATTGATGAATATTGATGCTTGTATCTAACAGATCTCCTACATGCACGAGAAGATTTTTTTATTCTCGACCACAAGAAAACGAGACACTTCAAAAAAAAGACACAAAACTTTGTTAATAATATAGCATGCAAGTGATTATACCCAAGAATCCCTGGTCTACGCTGACGGTTATTTGTGGATGGATTTTGTTGGTTCAAGTCCTTCAAAACAGATCCTGTCTGTTTTTGGATTTCTTTTTTGGCATCTATGGATCAATTGCAAAATGGGATGAAAACAGGGACACAAATCTATATGCATCTGAAATTTTGTGTGGAATGGAAGCATAAGAACAACTTACTTTCAAGCCTTTCATAGGCCAAAAAGAACTCCTCGGGGTCTTTCAATTGTTTGATGTCAAATGTTGGTTCCAAGTTCACAGGAGGTTGTCTACGAAAATAAGATATCATAAAAGTGGCCAGAATATAATTTTTGTTCTTACAAAAAAGTAGGGAAAATAAGCAATTACCTAGCATCAGGTTTTAAAGAGAACCTAGCCCGCTTTCGGTTTAAGGCCGGCCTTCTTTCATGTGGATTTTCCTCCACCTTCACCGTAGCTTCCTCATTTTTCTCATTCTTCACAAGAAATGTGGCAGCTTCAGATTGCATCCAATTTGAGTTCCCGTCTAAAATTGATCTGGCCTGCTCTATAAGTTTACTGGGAGTTCTTGACACCTGACAAATTTGGGAGAGTCGTTGATCGTCAATTAAACCAAAACTAGAAATAGATACAAAATGCTTCCTGAGGTGCCGAGATGATGAGAAAATGGAAATTAGATGGGAGAAATGAGAAGCAAGGCTGTACCACACTAACGCCATAATTTCCAGTATAATTTTATTTAACTTGTAATTTCAAGTACTCTTGCATTGATATACTAAAGAACCAGTCCTCCGTCTATAACCGACGAACTAAACATCATGCCGGGGAGTATCTCAAATCCCGGTTCACAAATCAAATGGGCTAACCAGCTTATAACATTAAAAACCAAAGTAGGCAGTGCGTTTAACCAAACCGAGTCTCCAATTCAACCATTGAGCTAAATCTTTTAGGACTAAGAAGGAAAACCACGCCACACTCTGGCGCAGTTACTGACAACGCGGGAGCAGAATGCGGATTCCAATTCATCCTCCAAAACGTGCAAAACTTAAAAATTACAAAAGAACACTAGCGATTGAATTTTCCACGGAGCTCTTGGAGCAAGCAGGAAGCACTATAAACCAAATAAACCGGTAAATTGGAAGGCTCATATACAACAAGTATCGAAAGATGCAAATACCATGGATTTGAGGTGCTTGTGGATGCCGTCAAGGTCGGTTCCAAGATCATATGGCTTTGACTGATCCGGCAAAGTACCAAATGCGCTCGGAAAGAGATTGATACCAGAATAAGCAGCAAGAGGATCGATGACATCGGAGTGTCGAGCTTCTTCGCTCACCATTGTTGCCCTTTCCAGTGTAAAAACCGAACCCTAGAACCACTGGAAATTCGAAAGAGTGAGCCAAAGCGCGAAAACTTCGTCTTCCTTTTTTCCGTTTAAAATTTTGTTGTTTTTCGGATGAGGTCCTTCAAAACTTTCTTCTTTTTCCTCTTAGCCGACTTATTTCTATGAAATTATGTTTGTTGCCAACGTAATTTTAAATTTCAATTAATATTAATAATAGATAGAGTAGTATTTTGAATATTTCTTTAAACAAAATAGAACGAGAATTAAATAATAAATGAAAAATAATAATAATTACATGCTTTCATACCATTTTAAATACTGTTTTTAATATGAAAAGAGAATTTGAACTACATGTCTCTCCACCGTTAACACACTCTATGTAGATCTATACTCGCTTTAATAATTTTAAACAATATTTTTAAAACTATAAAATACTCATGAATAAGTGTTTTTTTTCAAAGTGAACAAGTATAACATTGCTTACACAATTTTTGAAAAAGAATAAGTTACATATTTGATAATTATTTTTAAAATATTAAAATCATTTTTTTAATTCAAAATTACCCCAAACGAAAAAATATCTTTATATAATTTTGTATTATTAAAATTAAATATATGATCTAGTCTTTAATTTAGTCTTTATTGTTTAAACAATTTCATTATTTCCCAAAAAAACAACTATTTAAATATGATATGTTATATTTAACAATCTCCCTATTACGAAAAAAGAAAAAAGAACAAACTATTTCAATATAATATGTTATATTCAAAAAATCTCTCCTACCATTTTTAAATAATGCATGTTAAATTCAACTCGCAATAAACTTACGTAATATGATATTTAATAAATTAAAAAAACTTTCTAGACTATGAATTAGACCCCTCAAAGAAGAAAAGTAAAAGAAAAAAGAAGTTTTGCCAACTTTTTAAATCTTCGAAGGCTTAAATAGGAAGCCTATATTCTATTATAACCAAGCTTATATTCTAAATTCTTGTCACCGAATTAAACATTTTTTGTCCTTTTCCGACGGTTTCGATAATTCGATAATTCGGAACGGTGGAAAATCTGGGAACGTCGAAATCGTAGCAGGGCTAGGTGCCGACTTCTTGAATCGACTCAGAAGTGAGAACCTTCCGAGTGAACTCACTGGAAGTTGAATTCAGGTACTGTTTCTGATTTCAGTCTTCGTCTTCCTGCAATCCTTGCTGATTTCTTGCTAACCCTACTCGATCACGTAAAGCTGTTATGTCAGTGGTCAAATTTCACTTCAGCGTGGCGACGGCATGTCAAACTTAATGCACATTTAGTGCTCAATTTTTGAGCAACTGCTTAATACTCCCATTTTCATGTCGGTTGGCTAGCAAATGTTGCGCTAATTTTCAGTTATTATTCGCTATATCTTGCTACAAAGTGGAAACATTAGTTTTTCAAGTTTGATCCGGTATTGGGAATTGATGAGATGCAACTGACATGAATTCGTTTAGTTTTTGTTAGGTCTATTCATTAGTGACTTTGCCTCTATATTTCTGTCTCCTGTCAATAATTTGAAGTTGTTTCGGAATTGTAGAACAGCGTCCATAATCTTTGTAGACTCGTACTCCCACCTTTTTGATGCTTTGAGAACGGATGTCTTTCGAGTATTCCTGGAAGTCTTAATGCATTTGAGATGAACTGACAAATTTCAGCCTGGTGGTAGAAATATAATCGCTTTAGCAGGAGCGATATGTCAAATTCTAAGGCTAATGAGGGTGGTGGCAATGCTAAGCGTAGTCTTCCTTCATGGATGAGTGGGAAGGACGATGGGAGTACTTCTCGAGGCAAGAAACCAAACAGTTCTGGTTCTGTTGAAAATGACGCGATGGTTGAAGCTGAAGAGCCTAAGCAAGAGAAAGGAAATGGCGAAGGTCCAGTGAGCAGTTCATTACACCGTGATTTCTCCAGATTTCTGGTTCGCATATTGTCTCTTTTCACCCGTTGTTTTCTTTGATGTGTCATTTTTAAATATTTTGATAATGGAACGTTGCGCTAAACTAAAATACCAACCTTAAATGCAGGAAGGAGTAGTTTTCGTGTTGTCAGGTTTTGTTAATCCCGAGCGCAGCATTTTGCGATCTCAAGCATTAGAAATGGGAGCTCAATATAAGCCTGATTGGAACTCAGATTGCACTTTGTTGATCTGTGCTTTCCCAAATACCCCAAAATTTCGACAAGTGGAATCAGATTGTGGAACAATAGTTTCAAAGGTTTTTTCTTTGTTACAAAAACTTGAACATTAACCAGAGAGTTTTTCAAAGAAAAATTGTGCTGACGATCTTACTTGAACAGGATCTGTTCTGCTGATTGTACAACTGTGTCCTTGAGTTCTAAAGAAAAAATTGTGCTGGCTTTGATGTGTAGGAATCTGAGAGTTGCTTACTCAATTTATCTGATGCTAGATTTGATTAAAGAGAAAACCTGGTGGCAGTATGTTTGGCGTCAATTATTCAATGTTGTTGATGATATGAAATGAAATTTCTGCTTATTTTAGTAGGTTCTGAATATTCTGTGGTTAGTTTGAAATGTTCTCAGTCTTGCTTTTGTCATGGGTTCCCTTTCTTGGGTGATGAAAACTAATAAGTTCTATTTTTCTTTAAGCACATTATATCATATTGCTTCCCTTTGAAGTCTATCCAATATCGGCACCACTAAATTTAGATGAAATCAATTCTGAAATCTGACTGTATCATTATCTGATTGTGTCACTGATACTGGGATTCTAAATTGTTAATTTAGGTTCTAAGTGCTCTCATTCTGTATTCTTTCTTAGGAGTGGATTTCAGAATGTTATGCACAGAAGAGGCTCGTTGACATTGAAAGCTACCTCCTCTATGCTGGAAAACCTTGGAGAAGAAGTGACCTCTCACATGAAGCCACCCAAGGTGATCTAGAAATAGCCATGTTTTCATGGCTGTAGTTCCACTAAATGTTAATGTTAGTCACAACCACCATAACCATAGCTCGCACAGTAGTCATAGAACTATAGTCACAAACTATGATGCATTTTTGTTGATCCACCAAATTTTTTTAAGAAGGAACGAACTTCTCAGTGATCATATGAAAAATACAAAGAGAAAAATTATTGGAGCTTATAAAAGGCACTCCAATTGGTTGTGATGAGAACGGTGTTATTGTTACTTGAGAGGAAGACAGTGTAACCCAAAACAGCCCAGAATTTAATCTTTTTCCCAAATAAAAAATGTTCTCCCAACCTTTCTGGTTTCCTTCTAAATATTCTTTAATTCCTTTCCTACTGAACTTTCTGAAGTGTTTTTACCGCACAAAGCCACATAAACTTAGATTTCTTTAGAAGCCACAAAGGAGTTGGTGAAGGTTCACGGCTAAGGAATCTACCATACAGCAAGGTTAAATCCTTAGAAGCCTCACTCCAGCATTTGTAAGTGATTTTATAACTAAGAAAAATATGGTTCTATTTTCACCATCTAACACTGAGTATTGTTTACTATGTTGTGCTCATGTTTGAACGAGAAACAACTTAAATATTTAGGAAACAAACACTCGAGGGAGTAAGGAGGAAAAGGAAAGAAAAATGAAACAAAAAAAAACCTCAACTAGGAGCATTACAACCAAAAAAGACACATCAATAAAAATAGAAACAGCAGCCCCAAGAACAAGGCTCCAACAAATAACCCCAAAACATAACTCTACAAGGAAATTATCCCCCCCCCCCCCC
>QLSR01000165.1:1494725-1521388 GCA_031780015.1 Citrullus colocynthis | reverse complement strand
TTTGTCGGTTTTTTTTTTTTTTTTTTTTTTTTTTTTTTAAGCAAGAGTTTCTGTTTTCTTATATATATGTTTTTTTTTTCCAACAAATTGTATATGTTTTTTGTTCCAAACAATTTTACATATGTATCTTTAATTTGCCCAATGGCAATCAATGCTTTTCTTTTGAAATGGGTAAAAAAGGTATTTCCTGTCTAAAAAAAGGTTGTTTCTGGTTGCATATACTTTATGTTTCGTTCTATTGTAGTCTATGTCCAGTTTTTAATCCATTAGACTTAAATAAATTTTAAATTTAATCGTTGTATTTTTAAAGTATAAATTATACACTGAATATATTTTTACGATTTGTGAGCAAAGTGTTAGATATATATATATATTCTTTAAACAAATCAACTGCATTGATTCTTTTAATGTTTATTGTAAATTCATTAACTAAAAATTGACTGAACAAAAGCATATAATTATATTTTATTCGTACATTAATAGTATAACAAAATCAACACGTCTAAATACCATACTCAAATGACAATTTAACTCAAAATGTATATATTAAATATATACACATACATCACGTTGAAATAAATTAAAATGTATACTTCTTTTTAGTACAACATTTTCTTGGACATCGAACCTCGAACCTCTAAAATACAAAGTCATGTCAATTATTACTAGGCTAAGCTCGCTTTGGCTAAAATGTTGTACTTTTAACAAGCCATTGTAAGATTTTTGTAGTTTCCGATATTATGTATAACACGCTTAACGAAATTTGAAATTATAAATTATGGCAGTATTTATCTGCATGTAAAATCATCTCTCATGCACACATTTACCATTATCAATTCATCAATTCAGACACATTTAGTGGAATATTCGAATATCTTAACTATATTTTGATTTTTTTAGTACATATGTTTTATCATGTTATTGTTGTTATTGGCTCGGATAGTTTATAGGGTATGAAATTGAACCTCTAACCAAAGTCGATAGACAAGTTTGATGCATTTGAGTATATTTATTTTAGCCTTGATTTTTTGTAGGTAAGTGTTTTTTTAAGGGTACCGATTTAATAAAATGAGGTGTCCTTTGCACAAGTTATTTAGTATTCTTAAGAAATAATAAATATTTATTTACAAGGAAAGAAATAGATGTTTTTATATATAGTAAAATGAATCAACTTATTTACAAAGGTAACAAAATATCAAAAAGTTTCCCCAACCCATGTAAAAGGTCCAATCCACCCTTGAGTCCCAACATTTATGAAAAGTCCATCTTTCGATTTCTCTTTCGTCGTGCCATCTTATGATTTTTATTTTGTCGTTGCAAAACTTCTTCCTCGATCAATGAACAGTTCTTCCCATTTTTCATTTATGCTTCTACTTCAATATCACGGATAGACATTTATAGAGCTTCTGTCGCTGTCTACTAGTTTTATTTTTATTATTCTTTATTATTACATATGTATAATGACAGTAGTTTGTTACGGTTTATCAATATTATTTCTTTTTCCTTACTTATGCGATCGCCTACCCTTCTCCCATGCACAACACCCCTACATACATCACTAATTCGATCAACGACGAGCCTCCAATGCGTCCGGTCTTTTTGTTTATCAATCCACCAGTGGACGTGGCATGCAATGCACCTTCCTTTGTTATTATCAGCACGCAACCACCATCTCGGGTGCTTACACATTGATTGATATAGGTTTTTTTCTGTATAGATGATCAATTGATTTTTCAAATTTGGCTACAGAATCTCATAAAAGAAGTAGAAGAAATGCATGAAGAAAACATGCGAAATTTTTAAAAAATAAAAAATGTTTTTGCCCAATTTGAAAAAACTTATTATTATTATTATTATTATTATTATTATTATTTTTGCTATATTTAAAAATACAATATTTTGCTATTTAAAATAATTAGAAAAATTACACGATGACCAAAAAAAAAAAAAAAAATTAATTGAGTCATTAATATTGGTTTTTGTCCGCAACGAAATAGAGCCCAAGACTTGAACCCAAACGATTCGATGAAGTTCACGCGCGCATTGCAACGTAAATTACAATTTGCAAATACAAATCTTATTCCCTAAAATTCCTCTATTCTTTTTCTTCCTTTCGGTCAATATTTATTTTATTCATTTATTTATTTTTCATCTTCTCCTTCCCCGTAGGGTTGCAGCAGATAAACGCCACCACTCCACACCCACCTGTCTCTATAAACTCACAACATACAAAGCTCCAAGTTCTTCTTTTTCACTTCACTTTCACTCCCCTTTCTTTTCTCTGTTTCTCTGTTTCTCCTCCTCCTCCTCATCTCCATTTCTCTGCGACAATGGGTGCGTCACTTCCACCCAAGGAGGCCAACCTCTTCAAGCTCATCGTCGTAAGTTTATCGATTGCTTTCTATATGCTTCATCATCATCACTTTAATCATAGTTCGATCGAACTGTAATAGTTCTGCCCCCTTTTTTTCTCTTGTTCTTTTTTATTCGGACATAAACCCTAGATTTTTTTACTGAACTTTATACTGGGTTTGTGTTATTTCATTGAGAAACGCGGGGGATAAGGAAACTTCGAACATTTTTTGATCACATTATTGTTTTCTTGGAACTAGTGAATAAGTAAGCTGGTTTTTATTGTAATTTGGTCGTGTGCTACTCCACTGGTTACTACCATGGCGTGATTTGGTCATTTTGTAGTTGTTACGACATTCAGCAGCTCGTTACTGATGAATGTTTAGGGGGTCGTTGTGATGGTTAATCGAGTATTGTACTTGTTGTTCTTACCTTTGTTGCAGAAATCATACGAAACAAAACAGTACAAGAAGGGCCTGAAAGCAGCTGATCAAATATTGAAGAAGTTTCCCGAACATGGAGGTACTTCCAACTCATGGTTAATTATTACCCAATTTGAATTTGTGTCTAGCATCGGGCCAAAATATTGGACGAGTACTATTTATTATTTTAAATTTGCCTTTTTTACTATCTCGAATACTTATTATTCCCCCATGATGTCAGAAACTCTATCCATGAAGGGTTTGACATTAAATTGCATGGATCGTAAGGCCGAAGCATATGAACTTGTTCGATTAGGATTAAAGGTTCGTGTGATTTTTCATTGTATTTGAGATCCATTGTTTTATTATAGCTGTTTTATGTCATAGTTCTTGTTCATCTAAGTTCTTGTTTTGATGCAGAATGACCTCAAAAGTCATGTTTGCTGGCATGTTTATGGTCTTTTATATCGTTCGGATAGAGAATACAGGGAGGCAATTAAATGTTACCGGAATGCCCTGAAAATAGATCCTGACAATATTGAAATTTTACGCGATCTTTCACTTTTACAGGTCTGAAATATATCTCGTTCTTTTGGTTTTTTGCATTATATTTGTGCAACACTGATATATCATTTTTACTTCTGAACCTTGGTAACAGTATTTGTTATTTGGTAAATTTTCAGACGATAATTTGAGATATTATTATTATCAATTATTGAAAAAAAAAAACAATTATAAATTTGCAGGAGTATCTGTTTAACATCGAGAAACTAAGATTGAAACTAACAGGAACCAATGATCTAATTGAGGTTATTATTAGGGAAGTTTATTTGTTGTATGAGTAGTACTAAACGGTACTAAACCTCTGATAATGGGACATTGGACTAGCTCAAGTAGAATTTTTCTTTTTACTATATGCAGTATTGGTCACTGAGAAAATCACCCATTGAAGTTTTTCTATCCTAAAATTTGTGGCTAATCATTAGCTTGGTGAAGCTTCCACTTGGCGCTGACATAGACATAGAAGGCACTGCAATTGCTGAATGAATAGCACAAGTTTGTGCTGAAGTAGCTTGAAATTTGCAGACTCCAAGCTAACGGAACTTATTAGATAGGCGCTGATAAGAAGGGATGAAGAAAAGAGTTTAAATTGGGTGCTCAAGCTTTGGTCCATTTAGAGAAAAGTAGATTTCTAGTTGGGAGTTGTAACAAATTGAAGCAATAATGAATTGGACCATGCCGACAGATCATTATGCATGAAATCTTTTTCATCGGAAACATAGATGAGTCTAGGATTGTTGTCATTTTTCCATCTTTTTTGCATTTGTCTCTACAATATAATGTATGTGATATTTTATGACATGTTTCTGTTTGGGAGGAGAAGAACAATAATGTTTCGAGGTGTGAATAGGGACCCTTGCGAAGTTTGGTCCTTGGTGAGATTCCATGTTTCTCTTTGCGCTTCGGTTTTAAAAACTTTTTGTAATTATTCCCTAGGCAATATCTTACTTAGTAGGAAATCCTCACTCTAGTGGGGTTTTCTTGTGGGCTTGGATTTTTTTGTATGCCCTTGTATTCTTTCATTTTTTCTTAATGAAAGTAGTTGTTTCTATAAAAAAATGTATGTTATATTTTAGCCTTTCTCTATAATATATATCTTCCTTCTTGGCCTCTTAATGCATCTAATTTCATTTTGTATGTACTACTTAGAGACTTTGTCTTGCTAAGTTACGGGGTCTGGAACATGCATGAAAGGAAAGTTAAAAGATAGGATAAGCTGAGAAATTATATGTTTTTGTGGTATCTGTTTATTGGATCATGTGCTGATGATCTTTATTTTGATGGTGTAGTCTTAATTACTTTATCGATATGATGCAATCATCTTCCTTATTATTTGATTTTTTTTGGGGGCTATGATCTATTTGCTCATGTTTCTTACCTTTAATGTTGCAGGCTCAAATGAGAGACTTGAAAGGTTTTGTTGAAACGAGACAACAACTTCTGACCTTGAAACCAAACCATCGCATGAACTGGATTGGATTTTCTGTTGCTCATCACTTAAATTCAAAGTACAATCCTATCTGTTTGAATTGTAATTATATGTTTATAGTTGTATCAATTATTTGGCATAGCCTCATAGTATGATATTCAGAATCTTGATCCGTTTATTTTAAGATGATGAAAAATGTAAAGAAGTGGATTTTTCTCATTTTCTTTTGTAAAATTTCCATTTTCAGAAAAAAGAAGAGAATTTCTAAACACCATCCCCAGCAATGCCGGGAAAACTTTTTAAAGCTCACATATCTTCTCAGAGAGCTCCTGAAAATGGAAAAATGCCCATCACGAACAAAACTTAAAGCTAATAATAAATAACAATTATGCTCAATATGGAAGTTTTGAAAATAATTAGAAGTGCATGTATATATATATATATATATTACATAGTTTTTTGAAACCACAGCTCGGGGATTGGTTTTAATTCTGTTTTTGTTGGATAAAGAAGTTGAAGACCTTGTGACTTTAATATGATAGGTACTTCATTTTTCTATCTTGTAAGTAGATGTTTCACTATTCTGGGTTTTTATTTGTAAAGGTTTGCCAGATTATTTGACTCAAGTATTTATTCCTTTTGTGTACTTAAAAGAGTAACGGACTTGGTTTTCTCCTTAAATTTTTGGTCATTTTTAGTCCGTCAAAAGCAGTAGAAATTTTGGAAGCATACGAGGGTACACTTGAAGATGATTATCCACCGGAGAGTGAACGCTGTGAGCATGGAGAGATGCTCTTGTATAAGGTTTTTCTTTAATGAATTATACATGTTTTTTCTATAAACAAAGTTATAATTGCTTCGGCTGTTCTTCTTTGACGAGGTTTCTATACATGTCACAAGGTTATACTTTGTTGGCAGTATTTATTAGTGAGTTTAATTTGGTTGATAACCCATTTGTAATCTTCTTTCAGATTTCTTTGTTGGATGAATGTGGCTCTTTTGAAAGAGCCCTGGGTGAGTTGCGCAAGAAAGAGCTGAAAATTGTAAGTTGGTCTCGTCGATTCCATTTCATTGGGTTTTTAAACTAATTTTTTCAGTTAACATGGGGCGATGACCAAATTTCTGATGCGCATCTTGTGTATTTATTTTTTTTAATATTTGTTATGTGTATGCTTTTTTTATTTTTATTTTTATTATTATTTTTTTAAATCATGGAATTATGCCTTGTTAGGCTTGTTTCGGGTGTTTGATATCTTGTAACTTTTGAATGACTTTAATTAGTTACCAGGCTTATTCTTTTGGAATGAAATCCATTTATTTTTTTCTCGTTTCCGTTTCCGTTTCCGTTTTTGTTCTCGTATAGTTAGCTTTTATGTACTTTCATGTTCTCAATGGAAGTTTCATTTCTCATTAAAAAGATATTGTGTTTCTTGTCCCAACGAAAAAATAACACAGAGTGAGAACCTGCAGTACTAACCATTCTGGCTCATTTGCAGGTTGACAAACTATCGTACAAGGAACAAGAGGTTTCTCTGTTAGTTAAGCTTGGACATCTGGAAGAAGGAGAAAAATTGTACAAGACGCTTCTTGCCATTAATCCTGACAACTACAGGTATTAGATGGCTTTGATTTTCTTCATTGTTTTTTAGGAGTTTGATCTCCTGGTGCTGCTTCTCTTTGAGTGAACATCAAAAGATGGACGATCTATTTCTTTGGCTCTAAGGCACTGGAGGAACCGAAAGAGAATTGGTTAAGCTTGTTTCCTATTACATAGGCTGATAGGTTTCATATTTAAATATTGAGTTAAATAAGAAAGAACATCAATCGCTTTTTTCCTTTCCTTTTTTTCCTTCTCTCTATAAGAGACTAAAAGTTTCTTAACATCTTGAAAAGCCTCAGAAGATAATTTCGTAGCAGATCTACAAAACTATATTATCTTCCTATTTCCCACAAAGGTGTGTTTCACCTATGAGTGTCGTGTATATTTAAATGTGTGATCATATGTACTTTAATTTGTACACCATGATAAGTTGGCATAGTGGTGATCGATGGCGGATGTAAAAGTGTGAATGAGTTCAAACCATGATGACTACCTACCTAAGATTTAATATCTTATGAGTTCCCTTAGCAACCAAAAGTAGCAAGCTTGATTGTTGTTTTATACCATCTTTCAAAAGATTATATTTCCTATGAAAAGGAAAAAAAAATTAGTAGGGTTGCCCGTAGTCTTGTGAGATTAGTGGAGACGTGTGCAAGTTCGGTCAGAGTTAGACACGTGAGATTGGTTAAGACACAAATTAATTTTAACAACTATAATGTACACACACACTTTATTCCATCATTTTGCATCAATATATCTACACACTCTTTAATCTATAATCTCATATATTTTAACGTGTGGCTTTTTAAATGAAGAATTTGGCCTGGAAATCCATTTGATTAGGTTCCAGATGATGCTATTTTTTTCTTGCCACTGATTAGATACTATGAGGGGCTGCAAGTTTGTGCTGGGCTATTTTCAAAAAATTCGGAGTATTCTCCTGAAGAAATTGAGCGGTTAGATGAATTGTACAAATCCCTGGGGCAGCAAAATGGGTGGTCATCTGCTGTTAAGGTATTGATCTTGAGTCTTGACCATATTTTCTAAATTCTTTGAAGTTTTCTCTCCACTCTCGTTGCGTGAGTTTAAGGCTGGCTTGAGAAATATAACTGGCCATTTATAGAACTTGATATGACTAGAAAACTGCAATCGTATGTTTTGCACACTTATGTGTAGAATGATACTTCGGCATGGCATATTATTCAAGAATGTGTATTTTTGTTAAAAAGGGTTTTGAACTAAGTAAATGTAGTATAAGTGCAAAACTTATTGAATGCTCATTCGTTTCCTTTGTATGCATTTTGCCTACCTGGGCTAACGAAAGCTCAATTTGTTGTTTCCTTGTTACCTTATGTGTATCTTGGTAAGCTCTGTATGCCGTTTGGACACAACTCTAGAGTACCATTTCTCTAGAATTTGGTTGTTGGGGAGGTCCAAAAAGCAGATGAACCACTAGAGGTAATGGTCTTATGTTGATTCATATGATGTTGAGTAGAACCTCATTTTACCCTTTCGCTCTTTTCAAAATCATGCAAGTTGTGAAGAGGAACCTAAAAAAGTCCACGAAACCTTTTCTTTTTGAAGGGCCATGACTACTCATGCATCCCTAATTTTAAATTTCACAAAATTATTGACGAGAATGGGAGAACTCAGTAAGACTTACTGTTATTTACTCACACTACAAGGCTCATGCTAGGGCTAGGTCATTTGGTGATGTTTCTTACATAGCCTTGCTTACTACATTGGCCTTGTCCAGAAAGTTCTTGTGGTGGTGGAAAGATGAATGGAGGAGATGTTGTTAACATTGATGGGAGCCTGGATTACTGTTTCAAAATGGAATAATGCTAGAGGAAACTTTGGCAGCTATTTGCTCGATTGTGAGTCCAGTTTCAGTGAGTAGATGAAAGTTTTATGTGGAAGAGTTCTCTAAAATATTGGAAGAATTTAGGAGATTCTTTGTACCAATCAGGTTGGTCGGTTCTACTACTTGAAAGAATTGAATGTCCAACCCAACCTAACCCCACTTACTGTTGGTGGGTTTGGGCTGGTTGTTGGGTAGGAGAAATATTGAAAACAAGATTTAATTGAAAACTTATAGGTATTAGTGGCCAAAACTATGAAACCTACTCATAACTTGTTTTTTCTTCCCACCAAACAAAAGACTTTTAGTGGTTTTACCCTGCACGAATGATCGAGATGAGAGCATAGAGTCTAGAGTGAAAAGGGATGCAACGTGCCATAGATAGGGATCCCTTTGTAGAGGGATCCATCATTGGACTTCATGTTTCCCTCTAGGCCTCGATTTCGAAGACCTTTTGTAATTATTCCATCGGTGTTATTTTGTATGGTTAGAGGCCCTTTCTTTAGTTGTGGTTCTTTTTTGGGCTTGGTTTTTCTATGCACTTTTATTCTTTCATTTTTTTTTCTTAATAAGAAGTTATAAGGGAAAAAGTATGATAGATAAAGGAGAGGGAATGGTTAATTGAATACAAATATATAATTGATTGATGGTTGGCCATAGAGGATGAAAAGAATGGCAAAAATTGAGAGAATGAGAGAGGGTGACAACTGAGAGAGAACGAGACAGGTTAATAATTTAGGGAGGCAACGAAAAAAGGCTATAGTGAAGGGTGATAAAAGGCAAAGTTAAGACAAGCGAGAGGAACGTTCATCAACGCGAAGCAAGTGGGAGGAGCAAGTTGTGCGGTGTCTGAGAAAACTGGAGAATAAAACCTAAAACACGTATATAAAAATTTAAACCGCTCAATTTGGTTTGAACCAAAGTTCTGTTATGAACCCAAAAACCTAATGAACCGGTTGGGTCTTAAAAATTTTCAACCCTACCAAAACCAACAGATTGCCTAATCCAACACCACTCTTATGATTCGGGTTGAGTTGGTCGGGTTTTTTTAGCATTCTTACTTACATGATATAGTGATACGATGGAGGAGCTTGCTTTACACACTCAATTTAGGGGAAGAGGAGACTTCTCATGGCAAGCATGTTCCTTTACCATGTTTTGTGGAATTTGGTTGAGGAAGAAACAAACAAGCACCTTTTATTTTAAATTTTTTTCGAAAGGGGGTGGGTGTTTAGCCCACTTTTGTGCACTGACATGGATCATGATTCTATTATTTTATGCAATATTTTCTTTTATTACCTACTATTAATATTCCTTATTGTAATCCAGGATTAAAATATCAATGTCGATATCGATATTGGGATTTCAATTTTACGGATATATCGACATATCAACGGATATTTTCATCCTTGATTGTAATACTTTGTCAATTTCGTAGTTGTGCATCCTATTCCGAGTGGCCATCTTATGTTTGTTTCTGCACCTCTTAATAAAAGATGTTTCTATTATTGAAATAGAGAACTCCTCTGTTAATGTTCCTGCACCTTATTGTAAATTAGTGCAATTTGTGGATAATTCTGTTGTCATTGTCCTTCATGTTACTACTGTTTTCCTTATATTGCTACTGTTAGTATTGTCCAGCGTGTGATATTTCCTGGTTTAAATTTCTTGATGAAAGCGGTTATTTTGCAGAGAATACCACTTGATTTTCTACAAGGTGACAAATTTAAAGATGCTGCTGATAATTATATTCGGCCTCTCTTAACAAAGGTATTTATGTAATGGCTATTCATTAGGTTTCTTGGCTATCTAATTTTTACTGGACGCTGGAATTCAATGAATCTGTTTTTTATTTTCTTCAGGGAGTTCCTTCTCTGTTCTCTGATCTTTCCCCTTTGTATGATCAGCCTGGAAAGGTTAGTTTGCCTATCTTTTCTTTTTTTTTCTTTCTTCTTTAAAGAATGGTTTTGGAACCCTTGAATGGAAACTTTAAACTGTCTGTATTGCTTGAACAATCATCAACTCGTATAATTTTTCCTTTCAATGAATTCTTGTTCAGGCTGACATACTAGAGCAATTAATTCTTTGGTTGGAGAATTCAATCAGGTCGAGCGGCCAGTACCCTGGCAGGTAATCTCTCTCTCTCTCTCGCTCTCTCCCTCCTGATGATAAACAAAGAAATGACATTCCATTTATGAGCCCTTCTTCTTATCTTTGGCTTCCCTTGGGAGGTAACCCGATGATTGTGACTTCTTGGGATCCAATTTATGAGAAGATCTGTAAGAGGCTTGCCACGTGGAAGAAAAGTTTCTTTTCCAAAGCGGATAGGTTAACTCTAATCAGATCGGTCTAAGTGGTATTCCTGTGTATTACTTTTCCCTTTTTTGGGTTCCTTGTTTGGTTTTCAAGAGTTTAGAAAAGTTCATGAGGGACTTTTTGTGGGATGGGATGGATGAAAGGAAGGGTTCTCATTTGGTCCATTGGGAGGCGGTTGGGTGGCTTGTGCATCAATTTGGGGGGGGGGGGTGTGGAGATTGGTAACTTAAGGACTCGCAACAGAGCTTTGTTGGTTTTGTGGCTTTGGTGCTTCGCCCTTGAGGCCGAGGCTTTGTGGCGTAGGATCATTGTGAGCAAGCATGGTAGCCATCCTTTTGATTGGGTGGAGAAAGGGGTTAAAGGCACACATCGAAATCCCTGGAAAGACATTTCGTTTGACTTTCCTACTTTTTCTAATTTTGTTCGGTGTGTTGTGGGGGATGGTAAGGACACATGTTTTAGGAGAATCGGTGGGTGGGGGATAGTGCTCTTTCTTTTGTCTTTCTGCACCTTTATCACTTATCTTCCTTAAAAATCACCCAATCTCGGATTTCTTGATTCGGTTTGTGCCGTGTCCAATAGGGAAACGACGGAGGTTGCCTCTTTTCTTTCTTTGTTGGAGGCGTGCAGCTTTAGAGAGGGGAGAAGTGATGTCTGCATTTGGAGCCTGAATCCTAGTGATGGGTTTTCTTCTAAATCCTTCTTTAGATTGTTGTTGGGTCCCTCTCCCATTGGGGAGTCTGTGTTCGATGTGATTTGGAGGATTAAGATTCCTAAGAAAGTTAGATTTTTTAGTTGGGGTGTTTTGGTGGGCTGGTTTTTTTGTTCGACCTTGTCTCCTTTCATTTTTTTTTCAACGGAAGCCGTTGTTATTATTAAAAAAAAAAAAAAGAAAAAGAAATAGCATTCCATTCATAAAAGGGCCATGGCCAAAAACCCAAGGAAAGAAGGGATAAGGCAGCCCTCAAACCAAGGGAAGATTGCAAAAAAACCTGCGTATGGGTGTCAGACATGTGTTCAACATTGACACTTCATCCAAAATGAAGCGTCTGTGCTCCCTAGATTTTACTTAGTTGAAAACCCTTTTTCTAGAGGGTTTTGTGGGGTTGATTTTTTTATGCCCTTGTATTCTTTTTTTTTTTTTCCCTTAATGAAAGTAGTTGTTTGTATAAAAAAAAAGTCTTAGTCGTTATTGAGATGAGACCGTCCGAAGTTTAGCCAAGGGAATATCCACTTTCCTATTTTATCCTTTTGATATTAGTTTTGGTTTCTAAATTATTTTGCAATTATAATCTCTCTTAAATTTTCACCAGTTGGGCTCTTTTCTGTAAGACTAACATTTTGTTGTGTGGGGATACCTCATCTCCCCCTTCTTTTGTAACTCTCTTTTGATAATTGAAAGTTTCTTTCTCACAAAATAGAAAGTTTGGGTTTCTAATTCAAACAAAGACCCTCCAAATTTCAAGACATCTTCTCCAGATCTCTTTGCAGAATACTACTTTTGGGGAGATACAGCTAATGAGTATTATCCTTTTAACTTTTTCAAAACTGTTGAGCTTCTTCTCAAGGAAGAAGGTTCACCAAAGAAGTTCCGACTTTTTAAGTATATTTTACAAACAAAATTTCATCAGAAAAAATGAAGTATGTCATTTGGAAAGAAATGACAAAAATAGCAGGGTTAAAATTATGTTTTTTTTTTTTTTTTCCAATTTTTTTAAAAAAATTGGAAAAAAAAAAAAAAATAACAAAGTTAAAATTATATTTTTTTTTTTTTTTCAATTTTTTTAAAAAAATTGGAAAAAAAAAAAAAAATAACAAAGTTAAAATTATATTTTTTTTTTTTTTTTCCAATTTTTTTAAAAAGATTAATTGATAAGTTGAAAACACCAACTTTTATTTTTTTTAATCTTTTTTTATGTGTATTATCAGAGCATAAACATAACTAGTTTTATATTTTTATGGCGAGATATTTTTTCATATAGGAAAACTTGTATTTGGTTTTGAATTCTTTCAATTTTTTTTGGTTTAAATCATTGCATCTTAGAAATTATACGTAAATACAGGAAGTTATCATATATCTGTTGAGAAAACTTTTGCAATATATGGATATTTCTACTATTTCTAAAATTGTTGATCAACCTTTTCTTTTTTGAAGTGTATTATATTATCTGTGTATAAATTTAGCTAACTTTAGATTTTTTTAGTGATAAATTTTGTCATATAGGAAAACCTTCTTGAATATCATTCAAAAAAAAATTTCGGATCGACCAATATTCCACCAATTATTAGTAACCCAATATTCTAGGCTTTATTAAATGAAAGAGAAATCCACCGGGGAAAATACTATAGATGCAAGATATAGAAGGGGAATAAATGCTTTCTTTTTTGCCATTTTTTCGTCTTTGATTTTTGAGTGAACTCATTTCATTTGTTATTTGGTTTCGAATTCTTTCAAATCTTTTTCTTTAAAACATTGCATTTTAGCAATAATATGTGAATGCAGGAACTTGAACACATTTCCGTTTATGAATCCATTGAAATGTATGGATGTTTCTACTATTTTTGAAAATTGTTGGCTTTTCTCTTAAACCTTTGTGCAAAAAGCTGCTTTAAATCTGATCACTGGTCACTAGGGTATATGGTTTTTGAATCCTGTTGTTTTGGAGTATTCTTGGCAGCATCACTTTGCGGTAATGTTATTATTTATGTCCTTTACTTTATGGACATCAATGATCCACCTGGGATGTGTGTGGGTACTTATTTATTTATTACTTTTTTACAAATAAATTAAAGGAAAAGAAAAAATCATATGATAGGGAGAAGGATGAGAAATGTTTTTTTCAATTACTGCATCATTTATACGTGTTTCTAATTTTTTATTTTTATGTTCTTTGCCATAGTATCGAAAAGGAGCCCCCATCAACACTCATGTGGATTTTGTTCTTATTAGCTCAGGTTAGTGTCTATCAGTTTGATGATTACTTCACCATTGCTTTTCTGGTGATTTTATTTCTTCGAAATATAGCTTATACTCACAATATTTTGCATTCAGCATTATGACAGAAGAGGCCAGTATGACATTGCTCTCTCCAAGATCGATGAGGCTATAAAACACACTCCAACTGTCATTGACTTGTACTCTGTGAAGGTATGCAGAACGGGCAAAACAATGTTGCCATTGATTATGTTTATAGTAGTACTTGTTTTACAGTGGTTGGGGATGGGGATGTGTTCCTATTATATTTAGGATTCATTTTGGTATGATTTGATTTAATCAGGATTTCATAAAATGATTGGCAGATGACTTTCGGACATACATAGGCACTCAAAATATGCTAGAGAAGGCGCCTTTAACGTTTCGTACTGACATATTAAGGCTTGTAGCCTGTAGGCTTGTTTAGATGTGATGAAACTTATTCTCAAAACTTTGTTTTCGTAATAAATCTTCTGTTGTTAATACTGATAATAGATTTTTAAAACTTGTGATGAACGCTTTCTTCAGCTTTTAGTGATTCAGATTCAGGTTTGATTTTTGTTGTTTTTGTGTATTACAATGCCACAGAGCCGGATATTGAAGCATGCTGGTGATGCAGTTGCTTCTGCTGCATTGGCAGATGAAGCTAGGTGTATGGATCTGGCAGATCGGTACATAAATAGTGATTGTGTCAAGCGTATGCTGCAGGCAGATCAGGTTTTGGAATGGTGTCCTTTCTCTTTTCAATTTCTGCATGTTATATTGTTTCAGATGCACAATTTAGTTACTTGTCTACTATCACTGGGGTTTACTATTAATGTTTCCAAAATGCCGCTTGAAGGTGGCCTTGGCAGAAAAAACGGCAGTTTTGTTCACAAAAGATGGGGACCAGCATAATAACCTCCATGATATGCAGTGCATGTGGTTTGTCTCCATCCACTGTTTTGGCTGTCAACTATCCAATATTATTGTTCCTAATTTCAACTAAATTCTATCGAACTGTTTTTTTCTTTTATGAAGGTATGAACTTGCATCTGGTGAAAGTTACTTCCGCCAAGGTGATCTTGGACGGGCTCTAAAGAATTTTTTGGCTGTCGAGAAGCATTATGCTGATATTACCGAAGATCAGTTTGACTTCCATTCTTATTGCTTGCGGAAGATGACTCTGCGTGCATATGTTGATATGCTCAGGTTTCAAGATCGATTGCATTCAGAGCCATATTTTCAAAAAGCAGCTATAGGGGCCATCAGGTGAAGTCTTTTTGTAGGACCCATTTTGCTCTTTTTCTCTACTGTCTGCATCGTTTTGTCTTCCGATAAGACTTCTGGCCATTCTTACTCTCCAACTAAGATGCCGTATACATAATAATATGTCATTTCTAAGAACTTGGACATGATGGCAAGGATGCAGTTATCGAAATATGTTTCTTTAAGTTCGTTTAAATTTTATGCATTTTGATGCTTTCATATTAAGAAGTTTATGTTCTAAACATAATGAAGGAAAAGAATGAAATAGAACATGTATGAGAAGATGAATAAACTAATTATGTATTCTCTAATTTGCCTCTTATGCACGCCATAAAAAGATTATGGAAGATCTAGTACAATGTAGTGGAAGTGTTCAACACAAGATTGCGAACTGAGAAGTTTCCAGAACTAAGATAATTGTCCTTACTCCTTAATCGCTAGCCAAGTATATACCTAATTTTAGGTGGAAGGCCCCAAGCATATGTTATTTTTTAATAAATAAAAAATTGGGCTGTTTTCAAATGTAGCAAAATAAGGCAAACTATTTACAAGTATAGAAAAATTTTATTGTCTATTAGTGATAGAAAGCGATAGGCGTCTATTGCTTGAGCAATAGACCGCGATAGACTCCTATCACTCAAGCGATAGAAGTCTATCGTGATCTATCACTGATAGACAGTGAATTTTTTTATATTTGTAAATAGTTTGATATTTTTTCTATTTATAATAATTTTTCTAAAAACTCTATGATTAAATTTAATGAGCTGATGTTTGGTTATCATACCAAAAAACTGAATCTAATGTTTCGTTGATTGGGTTTACAAAAATGTTTGCAAATAACGGTTATTTAAACTTTAGTCTGAAAGGATAAAAGAAATATTTACAGCGCTCGGGAGCCTCGACAAGTACGGTCTCTATAAACTATCTAGAAATTTATTCTTTTGTTTGCCTGCACTATCATTTTTGCATTCTTCCTATCCACCATTCTGAAGAAAGTTTACTTGGTTTCTCCTAGGAAAATGGAAAAATGTTTGTGTAGTTATTTTCCTATGTGGTTAGCCTTCTCTTATTTTTTTGTCTAAACATTGTATTTGAATTTGAGGTGCAGATGCTATATCAAATTATATGATTCTCCTCCAAAATCAAGTACTGGAGAGGATGATGATATGTCAAATTTGCTTCCTTCTCAGAAAAAGAAGATGAGGCAAAGACAAAGAAAGGCTGAAGCACGAGCTAAGAAAGTATTGTGATTTATCATTGTAGTTGTTGTTGGAGGTTTTCTCTTTGTTGATTTCTTATATATTCTGTTTCATATTAGGAGGCAGATGTGAAAAATGAAGAAACAAATAATTCCGGTGTGTCAAAGTCCGGGAAACGGCATGTCAAGCCTGTTGATACAGACCCACACGGAGAAAAGTTGGTGCAGGTTGTTCTCTGTATTTGTTTATGTATGTGGGTGGGCTGGTTTGTGAAGCTCCGTAAATTTCATTTCATTTTCATATAGGTTGAAGATCCATTACTGGAGGCTACAAAGTACTTGAAGTTACTTCAGAAGCATTCTCCCGATTCCTTGGACACACACGTACTTTCTTTTGAAGTAAATATGAGAAAGCAGAAAATTTTGCTTGCCTTTCAGGTATATGATACGTTTAAAATGCAGATCTTGGGATTCCCCCCTGCTTCTCTTCACAATAATTGCCCTAGCTGTGGTATACGAGAATTATTTAGTTCTGCTGAGTGATCTTTTTTGCAAAAATAATTGCTCCAGCTGTGACTTAAACCTGCTATTCATTTCTTTTGTTCCCAATTTTATTTGAAATATTATATTTTTCGCTGCTTCTTTCCTGTAGGCTGTAAAGCAGCTTCTAAGGTTGGACGCGGAACACCCAGATTCACATCGTTGTTTGGTATGTTGCATGTGATGTGAACAGTTTCACAGCTACTTGAAATGGGTTCTATATGACTACTTCACACTGCGAGATTGTTCTGAAAAACGAGTATATTTTTTATTACTTTATTTAAAAGAAATCTTTACTTTGTAATTCGATATTTCAAAATTGTAAAAAACAAAGCTGCTGTTTAGTTTTTTTAAACACCCATGATAACCTCCAACGAAGATCTTCATGGCTAAATATCCCTCCAAGCTGCTGTATTTTGTGCAAAAATGATGTTGGAACTCTCAGCCACCTTTTCAGCTTGTGTACCTTGGGTAGATCCTTTTCAGATTTGATTGTGAAGGATTTCGGTTGGCTCATTGCCATCCAAATATGAGATATGGGATTTCCTCTCCATCATGCTTTGGACATCCCTTTCAAGGAGGGAAAAAATCCTTTTGGCTAAATATCATTCGGGCTTTTTGTGGTTCATTTGGTTAGAAAGTAATTCGTATCTTCACTGATAAAGAGCATGATACTCAATCTCTTCTCACTCTATTATCTACCTATTGCTTTCTTGGTGTAAATTGAATTCTTCCTTTTCAAGAATACATTATCACCCCTCATAGCCCATTGGCATAGTCTTTTGTAAGCCTCTTGATAGCATTTTCTCACTTGTTGTAATTTCATCAAATTAATGGAATGTTTCCAAAAAAGGTGAAAAAAGAAAGACAAAGTGAGGTTTAGAAAGTGGAATGGAAAAGGAATTTGTATTTTTCTCGTAACTCATAGCCTCTTGTTCGAAGCATCTTTCATCTTCTACTTTTTCCCTCCGACCATCCTATTCCTCTCTCTAGGTTATCTCTTTCAACCTCTCTTATCAAGATAGATAGACAAGAGGCTTCAACCTTTCAACCTCTCCATCTTCCACCTTTTCCCTCCAACATCCCATCCCTCTCTCTAGGTTGCCTCCATGGTCGCAAGCCCTCCTCTCTACCTTTCTGGCAACCTATAATTGACAAGATAGACAAGATGATTTGGCTTAGTAGTTAACAAGGACCAATGTGGATAGTAAAGGGTTGTGGCCACTTAGAGATTTAATATCTTGGAGTTACTTTAACAACTAAATATAGTGGGCAAGACATTTGTACTGATGTGTGCACAAGCAGGTCTCTTTACACTCATGGATATTAATATATATATATATATATATATATATATATATAACTAGCCATCAACCTTCACTACTCTCTCTAAACCTCCTTTCTCTCTTTCCTTAAACATCTCGTATGTCTCTCCAAATTACAATTCGATCTATCATTTTGATATTACACTTAAAATTTCAAAATTTACAACCAAACACCAATTTTCTTTCTGCCGTCATATGCACTATCAAATTAGAGGAATTTAATAATTGATACAACATTTTTGTGTTGTTTCTGTTACTTTGATCAACCCAATGTTTTGTATAAGTAGATGTTTTATTGTGTCTGAAAGAGCTTATATTTGCGTTTTCTGTGTGTGTCTTCGCTATGTTTTAATTTTGTGGTTTGTTTAAAGCATCTGTGTATTTTTGCGCAGATCAAGTTCTTCTGCAAGGTGGACTCAATGCCTGCTCCAACAACTGATGGTGAAAAACTTGTTTGGAGTGTCTTAGATGCAGAGCGTCCTCTGATCAGGTTTTAGAATTTCTTTGAGTTACAACTAGCATTCCTTCTATGGTTTACTCTAAATGGCTTTGTCTACTCCCTACTGCAGTCAAGTGCATGAAAGATCTTTGATGGAGGCAAATGAAGTTTTTCTTGAGAAACACAAAGGTTATCATCCACTGGATCGCACTTCCATAAATCATTCTTTTAATTCTGTCGAGGCATGGGATATCTTGTTCTTGGCCACCTCTCTCTCTCTCTCTCTTTTATTTTGGGAGGGTGGGGGAGGATAAGTCTTATGAGAAAACTAAATCCTCAAGATCCAAAGTAACCTATAAATACAAACAATGAAAATGTCAGGCCCTTTTCAACTCTGAACTTCCCTGAAAGAGTAATTCTGAAATAAACAAAAAAAGCCACTCCCGGAAATACTAATAAAATTTGCAATCATAATTCTTTACTCACAAGTTACAAAAGATTCCCTACAAAATATAACTTTTGACTAAGAATAATTGTTTAAGTATTTGGAAAGAGCAATCTACGGGGCCATTTCCTGTTGGCATATGGTGCATAGCTCCATGATGTGCTTGGATACATATTCATCACACAATGTGCTTGTATCTGTGCTTCTTAGCCCACTGCTCCTTAGATGTATCATTATAGCTTCTAAATTTTTTTTTATTCCCATTCAGATTCCTTGATGCACAGAGCTGCAGTTGCAGAAATGCTAAATTTATTAGAACCTCAGAGAAAATCTGAGGCTATCAAATTGATTGAAGAGTCAACAAACAGCACGGTGCCAAGGTTAATACATCCTCCCGAGTCCTATTATTTTCTGGTATACTGGATATGTCTATTTTTAGCTTTGCATTTGTAATGGAATTGAGATCTGGTTTTATTAGGAATGGAGCACTTGGGCCCATTAAGGAGTGGAAGCTCAAGGAGTGCATTGCCATTCACAAGCTCCTCGAAACAGTCCTTATTGACCATGCTGCCGCATCAAGTAAGTGTACTAGATCCCTGCCAATACATGTGTCCAATTTGTTTTTAACTTCGAACTGACAATCATAGTGTGCGCTTTTAAAGTTCTGAATCAATATATGTCATTGGCTAATGACCTTATATGTTCATTGAGTTGTTTATATTTATCGTTTAAGATTTTTCCTATTTTATTTAGTTGCTCCAAAGGATATGGTCAAGATCCATAGATCCACTCCATAGGATACACTAGTGCAGCCCGGGAAGAATGCACATGACTGCTGGCCAAAGTTTGGTCTTTTCTAGCCAAGCAAAAACTTTGACCTTTTTGGGATCTCTCGGATCTCTCTATTGAAGGACAACCAAAACCCAAAATAAAGGAAGAGATTACCTGAGGGTTAAACCTCATAGTGGATTAGATCGTACAACTGTAGAGGCAGGGAACACGGAACATAGCACAAAGGAGACAGCCACCCAAGCAACAATCTTTCATGAAATACAATACAACCAACAATCCTCCCAAAATAAGTATTCCAACTATCCTCAATAGGAATAGAACACTTCACAAATTGAGAAATTAAGGACACCAGTGTTTTCTTTAAGCTAATAGTTTCCATCAGAATGAGTTGGCAACTTTCAAGAACAAGCTGTTAGACCCGTAACCAGGTTCAATATTTATTGTACTTAAATAAAAGATCAAATGGCTTTCTATTGGAATCTTGGTATTATAGTAGCATCTAAGAATGTATATGTCGTGGCAGAAATGGAGCTTTGAGCAGACTATTACCTGTAAGTGGAGTATTGCGTTTTTGGACTGGTGTCCCACTTAATCCTGTGCATCCTTTGACGGGTTCTTTGTGCATACTTGCTTCAAAATATTCTTCCCAACCAGGAAGCCAAAGGGCTCTTGGCTCATTTCCTCTTCCCCCCTTTCCCATCTCCTTTTCACGGCAGCAATCATTTGTATAATCGATGAAGTGCTCTGAAGAAGGGGAGATTGGTTGTATAGTAGTCTCAAAATGGACTGGAAGTCAATTCAAATGAAGTTATTTGCGGGAGGGAATTTAGTTTGAAGCCGGAAATCAATATTTATTATTTACATGTTTTCCCAACAACATATAGATATTTGCCAGATCTTTTTGACAGGCTTGTTTCTTCACCGTTGTATGGGACATTTGACTTGAGAGAATAACAGAGCTTACAGAGAGGGTGAAATGTCCTAAAGGGAGATTTGAAATATCATTAGATTTAACATCACCTTTTTTGTGGGCTTCTATAAAGTTTTAGTTTTAGGTTTAGTTTTGTTTGTTTTTGTTATTATTATTATTTGTAATTATCTTAGTTCTTTTTGATTGGAGTCTCGATAGTTAGTTATACTCCTTTTGATGGGTTAGAAAAAATCTCCTGGGAACAGTATTGTTATTAGTGTGCAAGTCATCTGTTCTAGATGGGAAGGGATTTCTTTCTTTAAATGTTTGTATTCTGATGTAGTTATAGAAACAGTACTGTAACTCAGTTAGTGTGCCAGCATTAGTTATAAATATAGGCTCACCCACACCACAACGGGTTTCAATTTGTGGTTAAAAGGGACAACTTGAAAGCAGGTGGTTAGTTAGAACTACTTGAAAGCAACGTGTTAAAGAAAGATATTTTTGAAGCATCCACTTGCCATAAAAAACTGTGGTGAGATTGAGAAGACAACATATTATCGAGACACCTACCCTGCCCTCGCCGAAAATGAACAAAGTTGAATTGAAGGACGTTATGGGTAACTAAAGCAGTCAAACAAGCAGTAAAAGAATCTATATGCATTCAAATAGTTAGATGCTTCAGATGTTAGCCATAGGACCACCTATAAAACAAGTGTCCTGCAATGTAAGTTTACCCCTGTGCATGAATTTGTGAAGGAAAGACTGAGCCCTCTGAAGAAGAGATTAAATGGATCCGGGGAATCTGGGGAATCTGGTAGGACGTAGGAGATAGCAAACAGGAGATGCCTGCATTCGGAAAGTTTTGTTGTTGGACACGGACCAAAATTGACATTAATCAAATACACTCAATTTCTCTAAGTAGTGGGTGACTACTACCTTCTCTGAGAACATTAACGACAAACTTGAGTGCAAGATATCTAAAGTGGGTCACTGCAATTAATCACCCTATCTTAACGGAGAAGGGAAGTTTGACCAAGTATGTGGTGGCATACTGGCATATATATAACTTATAAGCAGTAGATAGTAATTCATTAATTTGTGTAAAATTAGCATGGTTTTAAAATTTTAGTAATTTATATATCCTGGTCTGGTGTCGTGTATTGCTTATGTGAATTCTAACGTAGGATGGAAAACTCGATGTTCGGAGTTCTTCCCTTACTCGACGTACTTTGAAGGCAGCCTCAGCTCTGCCATACCGAACTCAGTGAATAACCAAATATCCAAAGATGCAGAAAGGGTTGGTGCCAATCGAAGTGCCAACTCCATTTCAGATAACGGAAAGCTTGATGGATTCAAGGAGCTTACTATTTGACCGTGATGTCTAATTCCCAAGATGTAAGGTATTGTTGCATTTGCAGATTAAATTTTTGAGATGATATTATGTCCCTGGATGATTCAAAAGCATCATTCGGAAAGCTGCCCAGAATCTGTTAATTACTTGCAAAGAATCAACAGCCATTGTCACATGCTAGGTTCATTGCTAGCTGTGGCGATCCAGTTTGTAGTTTGTTGAAGATCTTGTTTTGGTCTCTCTTTTTACTTTCTTTTTCCCCTTTTAATTTGATCTCTCTTTTTACCCATTTCTACTTTGCCCAATTCTCTGATATGTATTCCTTCTGCAAATGTGTATAACTTCAGTTCCCAATTGGATTTGGAGGGTCGACATTTTCAGTTAAGTTGCTCACAATTTTTGTAGATTCTAGACACGGATGTTATATGGGTGTTGCTCCAATCCAATATCTGAGGTTATATTTAGGTGAAGAGAGCTAGTTTTCTTTCCCTTTTTCCATATCCTCCATGGTTATACATCATCCTGCCCTGCTACATACACATGCTGAACTTAAGATGTACTTTGTCGGTTTCACTGATTGACTTGTTATGTATAAACACCATATATGGAAATTTTTGCGATGGAATTACTCATCTACTTTTATGTATTTGATTATTTTTTTTTATTTGAAGAAATATTTGTCAATATCAATATATTCTTAAAGTTATAGTTGAATTTTTGTTATATCGATTTTTTAATCCTTGCCCATAACCAAAATACATATTAGTTACGAGCTCTCCAACTCAAGGAAATATAGAAAGCTAAACATTAAGTAATACATGTTTTGGCATTCAGGCTGTCAAGATATTTTAATATTTTTTCAACCAAAAAACATTACTATTGTTATTATCATCATTGAGTTTGACATTTGCAGTTTGAGGAATTCAACTTACTAAGTTTTTGTTAAATCAATTAAATTGTTAATTTGTTAATTTTTATTTTTGAGTTTAACAAATATGTGTTGCAAGAATCAAACTTCTTAGTTCTTAGTCGTGTATGTAGTCTATGAACTATTTTTAAGCCATTTGAGGTATATTTATTTTGGTAAAATATAAACAAAATTTTAGAACTGTTGGTGTTACCAATCGCAAAAACATTATGCAAGGAAGAAAATGAGAGATCTAAAATAAGTAAGATAAACAGAACAATTAATACAAGATCTTTCCAATCTCATGCAATAGCAATACATTGGTTGGCCAATCCGAAACCAACAAAATTTTCATTTATCTTTATATAAGAAAAATCTCAAATGCTTCTCCAACAAAAGAAGAAAATAAAAAATTATGGTAGACATCTTTGCTATTCTTGGCTGCATGAATCTCTTCTTTTCTTATACTCTGTCTAGAATCTTGTTTTACTCGGTTGTACCGTACATATAATCCGTTTTTTCAAATTTGTTCAATTTTTGCATGAAACTTATTACTATTATTAAACCATAGAAATTAATTTTGAGGAACTAAATTTAAGAATTATTTAAAGTACATGGATTAACATTTAACAAACTTCAAAGTACAGGGACCAAAATGATATTTCAACATTGATTTTACCTAGATGTTGTTCACTAATAATTTCATTTCTAGTTTTTTTATTTTAAAAAATTATGTTATTTCTTCCCAAGTTTTTTATTATGGGTTGGACATTCCATAGAATAAAATATTTAATTTTGAGTTAATTTTCAAAAATAAAAACAATGTTCGTTTTTCTTAAAAAAGTTTTCAAAACTTTGTTTATATTTTGAAAACATATTAGAAAATAGATAACAAAACAAAAACACTTGTTATAGTTGTTCCATTAGAAATATCCTTGTTATTGCTTCGGCCCATATTCCCCAAGAAGTGAATGTGGCTGTAATAAGTCTATAAATTAAATACATGCATTGAAATACGAAGGCTTCTTATTCCACAAGAATGAAAGATTTTTTCACTCGTTTATATATTTGGCGATTTCACCTTTAAAAAAAAGGTTCCATTAAACTTAATTTAAACAACAAAGAACAACAAATGAAATAGTGTGGTTATTAATATAGACACACTTTTTGTCATCTAAATGAAATTACCTGTCTTTTTTCTTTTTCTTTTTTAAAAAAATCAAATTACATAGAGTTTTAGAATCTAAAAGAATAAGAAAATAAAACAAAACATTTCTGAATTGATTGAGATACAAAACTCAACATCAACTTATAAAAACAATGAATGTCTTCTAACTTCTTAAAACTGAAAATTCATGAAAACAACGTAAATGGCAATGGTAAAGATTTAAATTAGTTGAAACATAGAAGGGGAAAAAAAAAAACTGAAAAATTAAATCTCACTAAAGAAAAAACTCAAAAAATCTCTTATAAATGCCACTTCTCTTCTCTCTTCCCAATGCTCCATTTCTATCATCAAATCTTTTTTTGCAAAAGTATTATATGATGGCAGTAATATCTTCATCATATTGTTGTAATTTTGGTAAGAAAATAAATTCAATTTTGAAGAAAGAACAAAGATTTGGAGATACAAGTAGAGGTAATTTGCAGCTCAAAGGCCATCCCAAAAGTTGCTTAGAAGGGCTCAAAACTTCCAACATTATTGCTAAGTCCACCATTGCAAGTAAGATTAAAAATTCTATCTTTTTCCAACACTTATGTGTGTGTTTCTAAAAGATATAATTGGTTGTTTGATAAGATTATTTATTTATTTATTTATTTTTAAACAGGTGAAGTTAGAAAAATTGATAGTTATGAGTCTAGAAATCTTGACATAACTCATGGAAACTTGACGATGGGAGAGTTAGTGAACGATGGTTTGGTTTATCAACGTCATTTCTTGGTCAAATCCTACGAGTCGGGACCTGATAAAAATATGACAATGTTTTTCATTATCAATCAATTACAGGTTAGAAATTGAAACAATGGTATAAGTTTGAAGGTTCAATTTTTATTATTTAGAGTCCAATTTCTATGACTCTCGTAAGTTTGAAGGTCTAATTTCAACATTTATGTAAGTTTGAGGGTTCAATTTTTTCAATTAAAAATTTGGAGATGTTATTGTCACTAGATTGGTTTTTGTAATTTATACTTTTATTAATTGGTATTGATATAATTAGAGTTGTGGTTTTTGATTAGGAGTCAAAACTAAACCACTTGAAAAGTTGTGGATTGGTGAAGACAGGATTGGGCACAACGCCGGAAATGACTAAAAGGGGCCTCTTTTGGGTGGTTCATAAATTGCAAGTGGTGGTGGACCAATATCCTTCTTGGTAATTACATATTCTTTGAAATTGAATAATTTAACAAATCATTATTAAAAAAAAAAAAGAAAAATAATTTATAATATTTTTGTATTACGTATCTATGTTTTTGTGATTTGTTTTCAAGGAATGATGTTGTTCAACTACGAACATGGAGTTGTGTTCATGGAAAGAATAGTTATCGTCGAGATTGGATTGTTCGCAACTATAAAACTGGTCAAGTTTTGATTCGTGCTACTTGGTAATTTGTTTTTGTTTGTTTTTTCTTAACAAAAAAAGCTTCAAGTTTGGTCACTAATTTATGTACGTTTTGCAGTTTTTATGTTTTGATGAATAGAAACACAAGAAAATTATCGAAGTTTTGTGATGAAATGAAGGTGGAAATGAATCCCCACTTCTTGGATAGTGATCCGATCGTCGAAGAAGATAACATCATCTCAACAAAACTAGACATTGATGTAAAGGATTGCAACTGCACATCTTTACTAGTAAGTTTAGGCACAATTTTCAAAAACCTAAAATTAAACAGTTATAAAAAATTACGTCTTTCTTTTAATGTTATGGATTCAACAAACCGTCTTTTTATTATTTGTTTTTTTTTAATATAATATGAATGATAACTCTCATGTTTGTAGGTTTTTTTAATCTTCAATGGTAATCACATTTATGTTAATTTTTAAATTTATAAAAGCATAACATAAGCATCTCTTTTGTTATTTTACTTGATAAATGAGTATCTATATCAATAGATAGATGTTTAACGTTGTTATGTAATATGTTAGGTATTAGATTGTCAATAGATTTGATTTCTTATTAAAAGAACAATCCAACATTATTTTCCAAAAGTACTAACACTTTCTTTTTCTTAACCTCTCACATTTCTACAAAAAATTCAGACTAGACTGAGTGATTTGGATATGAACTACCATGTCAACAATGCTAGTTATATCAACTTCATCCTCGAGGTATCTTATTTTTATCCCCTTTATCTACCTTCATTGTTTTTCACAATAGATATATAAAAATTAAACATAATCTTTACATATGCTTTTAAATTGCCCATTTTTATTTCATACGAACTATATGTAATATTCTTGTACTTTTAACTAATGTATTACTAAGAGTCAAAATAAATTGTTTCTCCAAAAAATTAAACACTAAGAGTGAAAATTAAATTAAAACTCACCCAATATAATAAGTTTCAATGTATTAGTTAGTCGTAAAGTCAATTATGACTATCAATTATCATTTTTTTATACACTTACTCAGAACCAAATTACATATATATATATATGACCAAAAAAAAAAAAACTCAAATCCACCAACAAAAAATACCTATTAACTCAACCCCACACGGTCAAACTACTAAAACAATAAGTCAACATAAATATAACTCAGTAATAATTTGATATTTACTCTTTTTTTTTTTTTCTTTTAATTGAGGCAAGAAGTTAAAGTTTCTATACCCCATATTTATATCATACTAAAAAGAAAATCTAAAATATATATATATATATATATATATATATATATAATCAAACTATTCAATAGAGTCAATGAAAACTAAACTAGTAAAAAAACATTAATACCATCAGTTAAATATAAAGTAAAAAAAAAAAAAAAAAAA
>QLSR01000165.1:1441342-1494687 GCA_031780015.1 Citrullus colocynthis | reverse complement strand
AAAAAAAAAAAAAAAAAAAAAAAAAAAAAACTGACAGAAAAATACACATAAAACATTGGAGAAAATTAAAAAAAAAAATACAAAAATTTGCATAAAACGTCAAAATTAGACAAGAATCACAACCCATAAAAAAAAAAAAGAAAATTGTTACAATCATCTCATCAAATCTTAATTATAATATACTCTTATACAACTCGTCTAATTGAGAAAACTACTCTTTTAATATTTTGCTCAAACGATACATTATAATCAACATAGTGAACATCTATAACCATGGATGATAAGAAAAAAAAAATGTGAATATTATGGTTTCAGGGAACTCCTCGATGGGTGTCGGAAAATCATCGACTCTCTGCTGTAACAATCAAATACCTTAAAGAATGTGGAGTGGACAAACAATTGCAATCTTTGTCTATGCCCATTGAAAACGAAGGTGTTTTGGATGGAAGCCATCTCAAACTCCACCACTCGGTTCTCACCGATAGGATTGAACTTGTTCGAGCAACAACCCGTTGGACTCCAAAATCCATATAAATTAATTACTTTTACCTAATTCATTCAATCAGATTTTCAATTTCTTTTTCTTGTAATTTTCTGATTGAGTCTATTAAATTATCGATTTTGTTCTTTAATAATTATTGATACGACTAGCTATGCGTCTAACGTTCAAACGTAACTTAATTATGAGTTATGAGAGTAAGTGCAAAGGTTAATAAACAAATGTGTAACGAAAGTTATTGACATCTACGTAATTCAGATTTTCATGAAATGTTAGATTATATTTAATATTTTTTTAGATTACATTTAATTTTTCGTTCTCGATCTTGTTATGAGTATTTTTATCAATACAACATTGAGAGGGAAGGAAGATTTGAGTAATGGAGGTAGTACATTTACCATTCAACTATACTTTGTTGCATTTTATAAGTTATAAGTAAGAAAATTGATATTCAAAGTGAGTATAGTTTAATTGAGTGTCATTAATCACAAGATTTGTTGTCTAGATTCTTGTTATCCCTATTATACTTAAAAAAAAAAAGTAAAAATGATAGAATCATACATTTTTTATAAACAAAATAAAAAAAAAATTAGAAAAAAGACAACAAACTAGGTTAGCTTTGACTTAGGTTGCATTTGGTTTCATGAATCTATTATTGTTTTCAAGCTAGTGTGGCAAAAATATACATTAAATTATGAATTTTTTTTTTTTTTTTTTTACAATGTGTGGAGTGGGGAGATTGAACTTGTAACTTTGAAATTGATAGTATAACTTTATCCTAGTTGTAGAGAAAACCTTCGTTTGACTTTTAGCCTTAAGATTTCGAAGATTGTTCTTCATCATTATCCAAAAGCTTGTGCTAATCATTTCTTTGAAATTTGTCCAAAGGCTTTGTGGAAATTAGAAATAAATGTAATTTTCTTTTCTGGATGATGTTGTTGCAAAAGAAGCTAGGGTTCTTTCTATTTCAGGGTTTTGGTTAGGAAATTATTATAAATAAGTTACTCGTTTTGTTTGTACTTGACTCTTCACCTTTTGTCCATGTGGTGTACTGATATTGTCTTTTTTTTTTTAAAAAAAAAAAATTATATCTATTGAAGTATGCTCACATTGGTATTATGGATTTAATGTTTAATATTTTAGTTATATATAAAAAATTGGAATCATTTAATTGTGAAAGAAAACACGTCCTTGCACTGCAGTCTCCATCTGTTGGACTTTATGGGCCATGGTTTGGTCCGGATTTCGAAAGATTACACATTGGCCCAAATTAAAACAAAGGTTGGCCCATAGTTTCAACCTCCTGGAAACACATGGCCCCCTTCCATATTTGACCTGTTTTTCAACTGCATTACTGAATTTGCCCTTTTCTTTGTAATTACCCAACCAACCGTCTATGTAGTTCAACTAGTCAACTCTCGTTTGCTACCTATTTAGTTTCTTAAAAATTAAGTTTATATCTTCAATTATCACATGATAAAAAGAAATACTAAAAGTAAATAATGATATTCATTTGCACCTTTTGGTTTTAGTTGACACAACCACATTGTTCTTGTCTTCTTTCTTTCTTGTTTTCATTGTCACTGATCTTTATCAATAAACAAAATGAGAAAATGAGTGTAAGAAGAAAAAAATTTGAAGGATTAGATGAAAGGAACGTTCTTGTCCCATCAATTACAACGAATTTGGTGAGAATTATTCAAGCAATTTTTATTCATGCATCGATGGCTTCCATCAAAAGTGAGAAATCGATTTGTTTTGAAATGAAGTTTTTTTTTTTTTTTTTTTAATGGTAAACGTTATCTTTTTATGGAAATTTGCATGATTTAGGGAGCTCTTCGTTTTCCGTAAAGGTGATTGAGCTTAGACTTTTACGGAACTCTCTGGCTTGTTAATTTGGCTATTTGTAAAAATAAAATACAAAGTTTGGACATGAATAATAAATGATCTTAATTAATGCTAAGCTAATGTATGTACTTAACCCAATAACATAACATGGATAGTTTTTGCATAATGGTGAAAGAAACAAGAGTTTCTCTGTTTACCAACAACCCTTGCATGTGCGAGAATTAATTTTAAAGGTCTATTTGGCGAAGAAAACGTGCAAAAATTATTTTTTAAAAAATATAAAATTTTTATAAAGTTTAAAGGTATTTAAAAAATATAAAAATGATAGGTGAAAGAAATTTGTAAATGGATTGAATGCATATAAAGTAAGAGAGAAATGTAATTGCAAGGAGCAGGGGTAAGAAGGGTTGGTTTGGTTTGTATGAGTGTTGATAGTATATTATTTTTGTATATAGCTAGGCACATGTGACACTTGCCATGTGTGATGTTTTGCTTTTTAGTTAATTGCATGGATTCAACCATCATGTCCTTTTTCAAAACAAATATGCTGTTATACTTTTTTAAGCTAAACTATAATTTAGAGAGAGAAAAGAGAGATTTTTTTTTTTTTTTTTTTTTAACTTATTTCATTTATTTGGTAGAAAAAGAAATATGAACAAAATTTTGGATATTTATCAAATATATAATATATTCTCTTGATATAATATTTTTTATATTTGTCCACAATATCTAAATGTTTAACGCTATGGAAAGGATATATTATCAAAATAATAATAATAATAATAATAATAATAATAATAATAATAATGTACTGAGTCTACCGACACTTTTCATAAAAGCCCAAAGGTGATTTTCAAAAAGAATTACAATACCTTTGTTTTTTTCTTTTCTCCATATACTCTCAACTAAGAAATTCTATTTTTATTGATCTCAACGTTTGAAAGATAGCTTTTGGTTCTCATAAGATACTTCGCTATCGTTGTAATTGAGAGTAATAAAAAGGTTTATTATTATTTTTTTATTATTATTTTTTTTAATAAAGTCAAAAGTGCTTGAGGAGAAAAGTATTTATAAAGTGATTTTTCGTTTTCTTTTAAGTGGACGAAGGATCGAATCTCAAATGTTAAAATTGATAGTACAAGTTTGATATTAGTTCAACTAAGCTCATGTATGTTGACAATTATAAAATAATTTTAACACTAGTGTTTCATCGAACCAATTTTTTTTAAAACACTTGGTGTAAATCCAAAGCATCTCCGAAGTGATTATCTGATAAGCATTTCATTAAGTTATTCTATTCTCTCTGTACCCTTACAGTTTCTCTCATTAATCTATAAATAATTTAGAAACCAAGATTATTTCAAGATCTTGTTTCAAAAGTTGAGATTATTTTTGGTATCTAAGGTTCCATTTTGTTAACCATTTAATTTTTGTTTGTAGCTTTTGAAAATTATGTTTATAAACACTTTTCACCCATAAATTTTGTGTTTTGTTATTCACTTTCTAATCTTTTAAACAAATCAAGCCAAGTTTTAAAAATTAATTAAAAAGAGTAGTTTTCAAAAGCTTATTTGTAGTTTTTAGGATTTGACTAAAGAATTCAAGTGTTTCCACTATTACAAGTTTGGCCTTTGATGAAGGCCAAAAAAAATGTAAAAAATGACCTATATATGTTATGACAAAAAACGTCAAGAAAGTCTCTATCAAGAAAGTTGAATGTCAACAAAAATAGTATTGTTTATCAAACATTGGGATGAAACAAAAATTCTTTAACAAAGGATGAAAACCATAATTAAAAAATTAGGATGAAACATACACAAATCTCGAAAATAGAAAAACACAATCGAAATCACTATTAAACAAAATTAGATAACTTTACCAATTAAAGTAAGAAAAGTGAAAAGTGAACGGTAAAGGAATGTTTAATAATGTCTTCTTAATACTAAACGCTAAGAAAAATAAACTTTTTTCAGTCCTTTGAATCATAAATAAATTGAGATAGAACATAATGAAAAAGATGAAAAATTCAAACCCAAATTATTTAAAAAAAAAAAAAAGACTTTCTTCACATATTTTGGCGATCACTAAATACAAATTCGAGATACTTTTGTAGTTTCTCTCTCACTATATTCAACGGTTCAAAAGAGCTAATCACACATTGTGGCACCTGAATAGTAATTTCTCTCAACAAATTTAAATGAAGAAAGTGGGGTGGTGGGTCCATTGATATTGAGGAGTGGTAGAGATTTAGTTGAGAGGCAAAATCTAAATAATTTGGTCTAATTGTCTAAATGAAAATGGGTTGGCGTGAAGAACCAAATTAGACATTGGTGACCTTATGATATGCCGGAGACAACTCTATCACGTGTGCCTTTCTCTTTGGGATATGCCTTTTCCCCTCTTCTTCTCTCTTTCACTCTTCTTCTCTTGTCTAACTCCAAGGAAACATATGCTCGGTTGCTAACAAACATTTCTCTCTCTCTTCCTCTCTTCTCTCTTTATACCATACTTTAACACACGTAACGATCATTTAGGCCACAATTCCATTTTGAAAAAATAGTTGTTTCTAGCTAGAATAGTCTTTTGGGTTTTATGTTATGTTTCAAATGTGTTAGGCTTATGTTCTTCGTAGTATTCTTAAAATGTTATTATCAATGAATCTATGAGTTTTGAATGTAAAAGTAAATGTATAGGAAGAGAAGTGAAAAGTGATCAATGTGGTAAAAGAAAAGTTTAATAATGTCACTTTTAATGGTACTACTAATTAAGATTAAATAGGAGTACACAAGGCAATAACAGCTTTTAATGAGGAGCCTCTTAATTTTCCATCAAATAATGTGTTATGTGGTCACTTTGACTATATGTTGTTGTTCATCCCTACATATAACATGCTTTATTGACTATTTTGTATGACAACCGTTTATGTGAATAACATTTTTCAACCTAAAAAGGAGGTTAATCTTATTTTAATTTGTACCCTCTAATTTTTGCATCATTTGAATGGTGAGTTTTTCTCATGATAAAGATATTAAATAATATATGAGAATTTAGTTAATGTTTAAGATTTAAATATATTGAATATTAAATTTTATTTGTTTTAAGTATTTGAAAAGATTGATGTTTGAATGAAACATCTTGTAGTTTAATTTAATGTGTTAGATAGATCACATGACTAATTATAAAAAATGTGGGTTGTTATATTCCTATATAGAAAATGGGACCTACTATTTAAAAACACTATTAATTATACAAACCATAACCAACCACCACATTAAGAAATAAGCTTTTAAAAATTCACATAGTTTTTTTTTTTTTTTTTTTTTAACATATGTTTAAGAAAATTTCCTATATCAAAAACAAAATTGAAATTTTAAAATATTACAACAAAATAAGAACCGATGAATACTTGTAGATGATTCAACTAATTAAATATCGATTCTTATTTATAGATGATTCAACTAATTCAAATAATATATAATTTAATGAGTTAAAATATTATATATTTGATATTGTCAAACTCAAAATTATACCCCATATAGAAATCAAATTAAAGTTAATCTTGAAATAGTAAAGACACGTTTGATGAATTAAGTAAGAGAGTTTAACTAATAATACAAATATATATTAAAAATAAAATTCATTTTTTCTTTTCCAAATATTTAATGAATATAATCCTGTTATATTATATTATATAAAATTGAGTGGACAACATTTCTCTTCTTGGTCTTTGATCTAAATGATCAAAGCTTTTTTTTTTTTTAGCTAAACAACTCCTTCTTCCTTTATCATATAGCGTTCAATTTCTCTGTATTACGCTTCAGTAAAATATTTTTTGAGAAAAATATTATATGGAGATGAGTTAAATGTTGAAAATGTATAAATGTATTTTTGTGATAATTTGATTGGAGACATAATTAGTGTGAGGAATTAAAAGCTTGGTGTTTTTGATCATTATTATTTTTGCACACCCAAATCTTCTTGAAACGATTCTCTTTTTTCTATTGATGATGAATCCAAAATGTAATCAAACATTTCACTTTTTTGCTTCTTTTCTTTTCGTTTCTTCCTTTCTTTCCAACAAAAGTGTTGTTAGTATACATATTTGCAATTTCCTTCTAAAATCATTCCTTCATGCACAATAATGTGGAATCAAACAAATTAAAGTTAATAAACAGTTTTTCCAACAAGATCATCATTCATAATCAAACTAAGTTTCGTTTGAAAGAAATATATATATATATATATTTCTTTTTGTTAGAAATATAAACGATAACCTTTAAAAATCTTGAAGCAAGGTGTGAATTGAATCAAAATATAACTCAAAGCCATTAGCCTAGCCAAAATAGAATTGACTCCAAATATTTTTAATAAAAAAGTGTCATTGAATCTTATATTTTTTTAAAAATAATTCCAAATGGCAAAATTGTTCGGTTATACTATGTTAAAAAATATTCTATCGGTTATAGATAGGTTTTAATTTGTTGTCAAATATTTTGAGAATTCTCGGTGGAACACTTTAAATTTTTATTTATTTTTAATAATTAATTCATTTCTTAGAGTTTCGGTGGAACACTTTAAATTTTTATTTATTTTTAATAATTAATTCATTTCTTAGAGTTTAGTGAGGAAGATAAAAGTTTTAAAGTTGATTCAATTTGTTACTACTTGTTATTTATTATTACTTAAAAGAAAAAGAGAAAAAAAAAAAACTTCACACTTTTGATCCATCATTTAAAATTACTCTATAATAGATTAAATACACTTCAAAATTATTAATCTGTTCACAAATGCTTATTGATATAAGATCATATATTATATACACACATTTTTAAGTTATTCTATATAATAGATTAATTATAAGCTAAAATCACATATCTTTCTTTTTAAAAATTAGTTTGAACTATTAATGAT
The DNA here is from genome assembly GCA_031780015.1 of Citrullus colocynthis. Taxonomy (NCBI): domain Eukaryota; kingdom Viridiplantae; phylum Streptophyta; class Magnoliopsida; order Cucurbitales; family Cucurbitaceae; genus Citrullus; species Citrullus colocynthis. The sequence goes on along the minus strand of QLSR01000165.1, from coordinate 1,487,429 downwards.
TTAACAAAATAAGGTATCTAGGCCAAATCTATGGCCAAGATAGAGAATCCATTCAGAAACTCCGAAGGAGAACTAAAGTTTTATAATCAAAAGGATGATAAAAAATTTTGTATTACAACCCTAGATTCGCTATTTATAGCCTTAGAGGAAAATAAGACTAATTAACTAATTAATTATAAAATACTGATTGAATACTAATTAATCTAAATAAACAACCAAACAAATATTAAACTTAAATATACTAATAATCCTATAATTCTCCTCATCAATTAGTTGACACTTTTTTTTTTCAGATTTAGAATAATTCATTAAAAATTTGATAATTCAATTTAAAAACAAAAGATAAACAAACTTCACACACAATAGAAATCATAAAGCTTAGATAATTTTGTTTGAAATGAGTACTTTCTTTTTGCTCATGACAAAACTCTATTTCATATGCTAAAGGATCAATTATGAAGGATTTATGAAATAGGGAAGAAAAAGTGTCAAATATGTATATATATCATTGATTTGGTTACAATAATTAATTTCAAGTATATAGTAAAGATTACAAGATGAATGATGATAACCATCTCAATTTTATTGAAAGTTTGTTTGGGTTTGAGATCTCTATAATTTTTAATTATTTTCTTTTTCATATGTATATGTTTTTTTTTTTTTTTTTAATTTAAGCTTTATATATCAAAACTAGAAGGATGTGGGATGGATGCACATGCTTGATACTTATTTTCCAAAAGTATAACTCCATGTGATCATTGTCTATTGGTATGTACTCATGAAATGTTCGTGAATTACTTTATACCCCAAAAAAAGGGCATAAATTAAAATGTTAATATTATTGACAAATATATTTCATTATAAATTACACAAATGGAGTATTAATAAATCCAATTTTGGTTCTTTGGCTACATTATTTATGTATTTATTAACTAATAAAACAAACCCACCTTTTATATATGTGTAGAATATGAACTTGAGAGATAATTAGGATTACTGTTTATAACAATATGTCCAGAAGAATGATAGCTAAAAAAATATCATCTATAGTTTCAACACGTTTAAACCGTCTCAAAACATGGTGGTTGACGATTTGGTTTGTTGGACGATTGAAGAGACTTTCTCTCATTTTTTGATGAGCGATGTTCTTAATTGACTTATCGCCTTGTCAATTAGGATAAAATCGCTTTTCATGTCTGATGTATTACTTTTCTAAACAAAAAAAGTCTTTTTTTGTTTTTTTGTTGTTTTTTTTTTTTTTTATCTCAATCCCTAATTCTAAATTAGAAGGTATTTCTTTATAAAATTAAAATTCATGATAACAAAACCCAAATATTTAGGAAAATAATAGACATTTTCTTCCAAAAAGAAAGAGATTTTTCCTTTGCAAAAAGGAAAAAAGTAAAATAATAAAAGGGCTCGGATATTTCTATGTTTCAATCTGAGTTGAGCACATGATTTTGTACCTATAAAGCTATACATTTACTTGACTAAAAAAATTTATCACATGAGTGATGAATTAAAAAAAAAAAAATTAAAAAAATAGAGATTTCTTTTTTCTTTCTTTGAAAAATGACATATTCACAGAGGCCAAATGCATATATTTAGTGAAAAGAAAAAAGAAAAGTGCTTTTATTTATCATTTTTCACCTACGTTACTTTCACTCTTTTAAATAACTGTGTAGACATAAGTTTTTTCACCTAATTTTACCATAGGCTTAGTTGAGTATATAGCCCTAAATTAAGTTATACATTTGGTTTAAAGTTAGATATATATTCAAGTTCTCAAACCAAATTGATACTCTAAATACATATAGAGATGCCAAAATTTATTATGTTCTTATAAATGACTATAATATTTAGAGAATTAAGTTAGTTTCTAAAATCAGTTTTTCGTTTTAAAAATTTGAGTCAGCATCCAAATGTTTATGTCAAAGAAGAAAAAATTATGGTAAAAAAAAATTGTGAAGAAACAAACACTATTTTAAAAAAGTAAAAACAAAAAAATAAATCTTAAGAAACATACCAAGTCTTCCTCCAAATTTCAATTTTTCTACCTTTAAGAATCAATTTATTTAAAGGTTTTCTTGTAATAATTAGGAGTTTGTGATCACCAATATGGAACACTAAAAATCCTATGTATAACTTCTCTAAAGACTAAATATTGTGTGGCTAGGGGCAATTTTGTAATAAGAAAATACGAAAAATTTTAAGTTCTTATACATCTTTTACAATGTCAAGGATAACCAAGTCAAGACTCGAGGAGGATGACAATTCTCTTCTTTTTTCCTTGTTCGCTCCGCCTTCAATTGTACACCATCGAAAGGTGATTGTTGTACATAAAATGACCTAGATACTCAAAAAGTAAATGTATAGAAGAAATCCACATAAACATATGTCGAAAATTTTGTGCATGAAAAAAATAAGAAAATTTAATCTCACGAGTTACTCATCTCATTATCAATTGGTTTTGAGATGAAATTTTATGTTTATATAACATGGTATTATCATCAGAGACTATAAAACTCAAACCGATTTTTTCTTTCGCTAAAAAGAAATTTTAGATTCGATCTAACGATAGTGAACTAAAGAGCCTAGGGTATTTATAAGATTTAGAGGAAAAAAAAAAAAAAAAAAAAAGAAAAAAAAAAAAAAAAAAAAAGAAAAAAAAAAAAAAAAAAAAAGAAAAAAAAAAAAAAAAAAAAAGAAAAAAAAAAAAAAAAAAAAAGAAAAAAAAAAAAAAAAAAAAAGAAAAAAAAAAAAAAAAAAAAAGAAAAAAAAAAAAAAAAAAAAAGAAAAAAAAAAAAAAAAAAAAAGAAAAAAAAAAAAAAAAAAAAAGAAAAAAAAAAAAAAAAAAAAAGAAAAAAAAAAAAAAAAAAAAAGAAAAAAAAAAAAAAAAAAAAAGAAAAAAAAAAAAAAAAAAAAAGAAAAAAAAAAAAAAAAAAAAAGAAAAAAAAAAAAAAAAAAAAAGAAAAAAAAAAAAAAAAAAAAAGAAAAAAAAAAAAAAAAAAAAAGAAAAAAAAAAAAAAAAAAAAAGGAAAAACCCTAAACATAAGTCCTCCATCCAACTTATTATGCCGGTCCTTAATAGTATCTTAGGGAGCACCAAGACCCCACCTTTGCTTCTCATCTCCGCGACCACTAACCCCTTAGTTGACCTGTCATTGTTCCCCACTTCCTTCTTTCAATTCTCCCATCTCTTTTCTATATATCCCTCTTTCAATTTCCAATCTTTTCTCATTTTTTCCAATTCCTATAACCAAAAAGAAAAAAAGGCCCCTTCTTTCAACAAATGGCAAAAGAACCCCTTGGACTCGAGATAACTGAGCTTCGTCTCGGTCTTCCTGGCAACGGCGATAAAAATGAGAAGAAACGAGCCTACGCTGACATCATCGACGGAGACGAGCCAACCAGGGACGATGTCGGGCAAAAGAATAACACAACAAGTAAGGGACAAGTCGTGGGGTGGCCACCGGTATGTTCGTATCGAAAAAAGAATAGTTTTGGAGAAAAAGAGTCATTGCATGAGAATGAGAATTCAAAAATGTACGTGAAAATTAGCATGGATGGAGCTCCATTTCTTCGTAAACTTGACTTAGGTTCTCACAAAGGCTACTCCGATCTTGCCCTTGCTCTTCAAAAGCTCTTTGCTTGCTTTGGAACTGGTAAATAAATTCATTCACACCTCTATCTACCCCTTTGTTGTATATTTTTCTCTTTTTTTAAATTTTTTTTTTTTTGTTAAACCTTTTGTAGGATTGATGTAGTATTTAACATTAATAAATAATTGAGTTCAAACTTGAAATAGGGGTAGAAGCATATATAAATTTTCAATTCTAAAAAGTTGAGGGGGTAAATTAGAAGAAATTAAAATTAGTATAAAATTCATACCTCAACTAACATATAAATCAATCAAATCAAGTCAATCCATGTAGAATTTAAGATAACAGTTATTTTATATTTGATGACAAAAAGAAGTCCTCTAATTAAAAAAGAAAAAATTAAGTGGAACAAAGAAAAATATATAGTATTTGAGTTGTATTTATTTATTTGAAAATATTTATATAAAAAATAGATAAAGAAATATAATGAGAAAGTAGTGGCAATATTTGTAAAATGACAGGGAAGACATTAAAGCATGGAGAAAGTTCTGATTACGTTCCCATTTATGAGGACAAAGATGGGGACTGGATGCTTGTTGGAGACGTCCCTTGGGAGTAAGTTTACCATTCTTTTCTTTTTCTTTTTCTCATCACCAAACTCAATTTTTCATTTTTTTTCCTTCAATGTGTGAGGTAGAGATTTAAATCTCCGACTTCTTAATCAAGGACATGTGTCTAAACCACTCTAGATTATATTTCAATCTCATTGTTGATATAAGTATCTTCAAATATAATAAAATGTTATTGTCTATTCCTGATAGATTACTATCATCTATGACTATTAATCACTAAAATATGTGGCATTTTATAATAGTTGTAAATAAATTAGCATATTAACATAATATTACATTATAATTGTTAAAAAAATTAACTAAAATTTGTTTTTTACTCATGATGGTCTTATGTTAGCCTGCAAAATTGAAAAATCAAACTTCTAATCTCTTAATTAATTAATATATGTCTTAATCAATTGAGTTCATGTGGTCATCAAATATTTAATTACTATTATTCTAAGTATATGAAGGCAAAATACAAGTATTAATATATTTTTAGTTTAGATCGTATTTTAATCCCTCAAATTTAGCTACTTGATATCATTTTTACTTTGAATATCTCCTAAAATAAAAATAACAATAAAAAAAATTAATTTGATCATTATTGCTGCAACTATAGATCTCATACCGACCTCTTATTCTCAAACTCAACTTCCAACCCAAAGTCAACAAAAAAAAAAATTATATACAAAAAAACCAAAAAATAAATAAATAAGTAAAGCACAAAGGACGGAATTAAAAATATATATATATTATATTGTTTTAAAAAATATATAATATATATATGTGTGTGTGTGTGTTACCGTTGTTAACGGTGCTTTAAATTGAAGTCTCCCGTCAAAGTCAATTTGATTTGATTAATTACAAATTGCGATTGATCTTTGCTATTTAATTTATGAAGAGAGGCGAAAGGTGGGCAAAATGGTATTTTCCAATCTCCCATCCCTTTCATTAACGCGCGCAACATGATCCGACACGAGCCAAACCCTAATAATAGTGTCAGCCAGATTACAAAGTTGTCCCTCAATTCATTTCTCCTTGCCCCCTGCCCGACACATACCATTTTAAATATCATAATAATCCTATTTTATAATTTTTAAATAATTGTTCTCTAATTACAATCATGATTATAATTAACATAATGATAATGATAATTTTTCAGGATGTTTATTGAATCTTGCAAGAGGTTGAGGATAATGAAGAGATCTGAAGCCAAAGGATTCGGCCTACAATTTAAGGATTTATAAGTAGAAGGAAAAAAAAATGCTCCTTTGCTCGAAAAAACATATTTTGGTTAATTTTTATATTTGTAATCTTTTGCTTAATTGTTATGACTTTATTTTGTTTAAAAATAGACATTAAAGTAATTCATATAATTACTATAGGACCTCTATTAATTGTTTAGTTGATTGTCAATGTCACACATGTGTGATTCTATTTTAGGAGGGACATAGATAAAATTAGATTATAGTAATATATGAAGTTTGTTTACTTAATATGGATACGTTGAGTTTTATTTTGGTATTTATTTCCAATTATCGGTTTCTAGTTTTAGGTTGTTGAGTTATATTAAGGAAATGGTTTACTTTGTTTGTTTGTCTTTTATTATTTTGATGTTTTTTTTTCTATAAAATGATTCCATTTCTATGTAGACAAAGTGGTACAAAATTTTAAATGAATGGCTTTTTTTTAGTAATCTAATGGTGCATCATTCCATTGGCAATTCAATGTGAGAAAGTGGAAGAAAGATACTAAAAAGAAAATATAAAATAAATCAACATTTGAGAAAATATATTGTATAAATCAAGATGAGCCACTTTAATTTCTGAAATGTTTTTTCAGTTCATCATAAAACATTAGCCAAGAAAAAAGAGAAAGTACAAAGAAAATTTGAAAATCACTAAATAAGTAGTTAAATTTAAGGGGTGAAAAAACAATGACTCTAAATTCATCTTTGAATACAACTTTTAGTATAAGTTTACAATCAAAAACTTCAATTTAAGAATAATAACTTTTCCATAGAAATGAAAGGAATTAAGATCAAATTAGAAGTTTAGTCTCCTAAAGTTTCAAGTCCGTGTTTAATAGATTTCTACACTCTAAAGTTTTCTAGTTAATCCCTGAACTTTCAATTTTGAAAAATTGTATGGCAAGTTAGATGTAATATTGAATTTTATTTCTCCTATGACCATAAACTTTCAACCATATTTAGTATATTCGAGTAACTTACTAAACATCAAATAGACCAAAAACTCATTAGATACAAAATAAAAATTCTATGACTTAGTTGATATAAATTTGAAAGTTCACGTACCTATCAAACACAACCTTAAAAGTTTAAGAACATATTAAACACTTTTAAAATTTAGATATCAAATAGCTACAAAACTTAAATTCGAAGAACTAGACTTAATTATCCAACTTAGTACATCCAAGCCTTGTTAGAGATATGATCCAATGAACAAATCCTTAGCAGGAGGTCATAAGCTGAAGCATTACGGATGAATTGGCCCAAACAAATCCAGCATGTTGGGCATAGGCCCAAACCGTCATCTATTGGACTGACCAGCCCATATTGACCCAAACTGGTAGAGTTGAGGCCCCAAGATTCCTCCTTTTTGATAGGAACCGAAAGATGTCTCCCTACGATGATTGGCAGAAAAAACAAAAACAAAAACATTCATACTGGTACTACACACTAACCATAACATAAGAAAATTAAAATACATGTTTAGTCCTTAAACTCTTTCTTTTGTTTGTATCTATTTGATCTGAACTTTTAACAGTGTTTAACATATTCCTAAATTTCCAATTCTATGTGCCAAAATGAGCTTAACTCAACGAAAATTGACATGACTTTTCTACCTCGAAGTTGAAAGTTAAAGTTAATAGACACAAATCTTGAAGTTTATGAATTAAATTTGTAATTATTAACCGATGAAAAGTAATGTACAGTCCACAAGTAAAAGCTCCTACTCAATCCCTCATGTAGTATGAGTCAAACCAACCCACTTGATTTATTACATACAACATAAAAAGATTGATACAAATGAATGAATAAGTAAGAGCTCCTACTTTTGAATAAAGTAGGCAAGTTGTATCCACATAAGCGGGTAGAAAAAGGTGGTCAAAGAACATGTAAAAGCTGAGAAAACCAACTTTTAACTTCATATTTATCTCCACCTAATAACCAAGAATTGGATTCCTTTCTTCATCAATTTCAACCACAAGCAAACGCTTTGGATCTGACCCACTTGGCCCTTCTGAGTACAGCGTGGGAAGATAAGCCTTATAGGCTGGCAGATAACGTGAAACAAAATCTCTGACCTGCAAAACACCACCACAACTTTTTTCACCACCATCTTACTATATGCAACTTCTAAACTCTATTTCCTTTCGTTTTCGTTACCTCTTCGTCGCTCATCCCGGGTTTTCCTGCCTCTCTCATTGCAATCTCTGCCTGCAAATTCATAACACCAGATAGTTTTCAAGGTTTCTCAAACCCAGGTGGTTTGTATGGTAATGTTTAACACAGCTTACCTGCAGACGCCAATGGTAAACGCAACTGGGGTCGTTTATCTTGATCACGATCCACGCCTTTATGTACTTATCCCAAGCGTCGTAGTACGCTTTCATATTATTATTCACTGTCTCGAGCTGTAAAATTTGGAAGTTCATTTGAGTTAAATTTTCACAGGTTTTGCTTTCCTTTTTTTCATTTGATTGAAGAGATACAGTGGTTGAGTATAAAAAGGACATGGTTGAGATAGAAATAGATGTTAATGATAGATTGACAAAGGAGGATCAGCTAGAAAATAAGTTCTGGTAAGTTGAAAAGCTATAACCTGTGGATCGACTGCTGTGACAGCTTCTGTCGGGAGCGGTTTGAAGCCAAGCATCCAGCCTTCAAATAGGACGACCTAGAGGTAACCAAATTAAGTTCATGTAGCTAGTGCAAAAAAAGTTTAAGTTCCTTTTTTGTTAAGTTAAAATTTCTTACTGTCAGTGGTCCTTCAACCTCTGGCCAAGTAGAAGGATCAGCTCTGTCACCTCTTCCACTGAATGCAGACTGGATTAAGCAAAGGACATGGGGGTTTGAGAATCATAAGTGGCTGGAATTGTATATAACTATAAGCAAACCAAGATAATGGCTATTTGCACTTACTTTATCATATCTGGGGACCTTCATCTTTAAACCTTCATCTTAAAAGAGAACTAAATAAGTAAAAAATCAAAAGAAGGGAAACAAAAGCAGAAGTGACGGAGAAGCTGACCTTCCTTGGTCAACTTGGATAGGGCTGTGAGTGTTTCAACTGATAATTCGAGATCATGACTTCCAGCATTTCCACGAAACTAAAAATAGAAGATAATAATTAACAGAAGTATTATAGAGGACTACAACCAGCTTTCATTTATCTACAATTTAAGAGAAGGAGAGACTGAAAATAACTACCTCTAGAAGTGCATTTCCGGGGTTGCTTTTCCTCAGTTGTGCCTACCATGTAATACTTAGTTTATTAATAGTACTGCAAACGGAGAGCAAATGCTAAAAACACCATATATAGCTAACCAACCTGCCCCTCGGCTGTCAGATAGAAGTCGTCAATGGATAACATAGCAGACTTCCTGAGATAGAACTTCAGTCAGAAATTATAGTTTGCCCATTATTTAGTCTTATCACTGCTTCAGCAGATGGTCAGCTCTCGTTAGGGTATAAGTACTAGCATCGCAGCCTACCTGCCTGTTACTTCAAAAAGATAATTGAGAGCATACACGAGTGTTGTCTTTCCACAACCTTGCGGAGCACTAAATCCTATCTGCACAAGCACAACAAGGTGATTTGAAGTCAAGTAGCCAGAGGAATAACAAATTTTCAGCTCTGATGGTGATAGCCAGCATAACCGATAGGCCTTGAATAAAAAAGAATTTCCATGAAGGTCTAGCCTCATGCAATGCAAAACATCTCAATTCCTTGACACAGAAGAACGCATCAGATAATTATTATAAGCAGGTTTGAAACAAGAACAAAGTAGATATGTGAATTCCAAAAGCTTACCACAAAGGGAGGTATTTCTTCTCCTTCTTTAAATGAGGAACGGTATTGAGAAATCTGGTCTTCACACCAAAGAAAGACGGGTATATAGTAATGATAAAATCTTGCTTTCTGAGGAATTGTGAGCTCCATTTCGTTAGCTTTGAACAATCGACAAAGATAAGAGCCATAAGCTAGCCATTTATCAATGGCATTGGCCACATTTTCGGGGCTCATACCCAACTTTTCCATCAAGGGACCTGAGCAAATGAATTCAAAAAGATCCTCCACAGTGGAAACTTGTGCTGGCCTTGTGGGTAACGCATAACAAACGGAACCTTGATAACACTCGACGGAGGTAGAAACACTGTGGCACAAGGAGTTATCTTGAATCCATGAGCATCCATTGCCTAGAGTAAAATCCCAAAGAAGACAGAAGGAAGAGATCAATGATTAAAGCAATTTGCATCTGCACATTAAGAACGCAGTTGCATACTATACAAGATAGAAACTACACATAGAAGCCTCACCACAAATATTGAAAAGTTCATTCATAAAAATACAAGACTTCGAAGCTCTCTATGATTTCACTACAAAGTACAAACTTTATATATTGCTTTTACTTATCATAAGTCTCATATAAGAATGTCCCTTGAAAGTAGTGAAGCATTGTCTCAAGTAAGAAAAAAACGATCTAAAAAGAACGTGCAAATTGCTATCTAGAGAGATGGTCATATCTCTATGACAAATGTATAAAAGCTTGGTTCATTTAGAGAAAAGGTCAAGAGACCATGTGAATCATTCAACTGATGACTTTGCTCTGACCTCTTCCCAGCTTGAAATGTCAAAAGAATATACCAATGTTATTGGATTAACCCACCCCTATTGTTTAATTGGCAAGCAGAATGATCTATTCAATCTGCACATTTGCAGTAGGTTATGCCAATGGCCTTGGCCATGAAGACCCATCCATACCAACGCAGCCTTTTTGATCCCATAAGTACTCTGAAATGACGGCATACAACCAAGAAGTACAAGGGAAAAGGACAAAGTTGTAGGCTGAGAGTATAACATTTCCAAGAAACTACTAATAATTATATGACAAGTCTTCCCCTCAAGGCTTAAATGATCAAGGTAGCACATTCTCAACCCATGTTAAGAAAGGCTTTGACATTGCTTGACTATTAATCCTTGAGGGCCCAAACCAACCTTTTCCACACCCCTTAATATAACTAATGGAACACATCTTCTGCTAAGTACCTCATCTTCACAAAATCAAGATGACAATACGAAATTATGATGAGAACAACAAAATATTTACATAGCTCAATTGGTCAAGGTATTATCTATGTCCCAAAAGGTCAGACGTGTGAATCTTGTTAAACTTTGAGAAGAAGGGAATATGTATTTATATATATAACTATGTAGGCCAAAAATTGATGAGGATAATGAAGCCCACATCTCATTTAACAGCAGCCCAAACTATTTGGCCACTAGCTCTTTGTAGGCTTGACCCAAGCTGGCTTAACTTTGTTGTTGGCACATCGAAGTAGAACGATACAAGTGATAAACCACATATAACTTCAACTACCACACGTTTGTTGGACCATAAAAGATGATATACCACAGAGAGATGTGAGAACAAAGAAAAAAGGGATTACTATGTTACAAACAAAAACTTCCGAACACCAGGAATGAAACAGAATCCATTATTAAAAACAAATGATATTGATAAATAAATAAACAAAACCAAAGTTTCTTTCTTTCATCATGAAACAAAATTTCCATAACTGAAGAACATGTCACAACGATTTCCCTCCATATTAACTCAGACATCAAGAAAGGCCCCAAACTATTCCCCAAGATGCCAAACAGAGAATAGAATACCGCAGAACCAAACGCATAAAATTTCCATTGAAGTTAACCCATATTTAGAAAGTAAGCACAGCATTTGGTAGTAAAGAGGCAGTTGAAATTGAAGAACATCTCATCATCTTCTTAACACTCAACAACCAATTACCCTTCAGAAACATAAAAAAAAAACCCATTCCAATATGCGAAACAGAGGATATCCCAGAACCAAATATACAAAACCTGATAAACACCAATAGTAATCCACGAAAACCAAGTGGGTAAGAGGAAAATACCTGATTTGGGCAACTGGGTCTGCAAATAACAGAGTCTAGAAATGGATTGGTTGGTTTTAGCCATCGGAAATGAAGAAGAAGAAACAGAGACATGATGAGAATAAAGGGAAGAACGGAATTTATAAAAACCGACCCCATTACTGTTGCTACAGAAAAGAGAGGGAAAAGTTGAAGTCGGAGATAGCGGCAGAGTTGCCATTCTTATCTAAAGCTCACTGTGAGAGTTTCGTTATCAATTATCATTTCCAAGTCTTCGTGGTTATGGTTTTTGGTCGACTTTTAGGAGCCAGAGTGGGAAGGTGGGGAAGAGAGAGAAAGGAAGGAAAAAAAAAAGAGAGAGAGGAGAGAGAGACGAAAGCCGTGCTGTGCGGATGTGAATTGAGAATTTGAGATGACAATTCTTTTTCGTTCTCTTGAGAAAAATCTGTTATACATTTTTTCTCCTTTTTTTTTTTCCATATTCAACAAAACTCTGCGTCGGTTTCTTGCATCAGATTATTTTTCAATTATTATAATATTTATTTTAAAATGCAAGACAATTTTCATTCTAAATCATTTATTAATTCATTAATTTAAATGTTTTTGTTTCTACCTCTATCTTCATACCCCACTTGGTCGTGTGTAATTATATATCTATTTTTTTTTACTAAGAGTTGAAATTTTGAATCTCCACCTCATCTTTCTATGAACTTTAAAATAGTTTAATGTCATTGGCTTTAGTATTCCGTTGGCTGAGTTCTTGCATTTGTAGAACTTTTAGAATTAAAAGTTTCATGAGTTTTAGAAACTTAAATAGACATAGTATTAATATTCAAAGACTTATCAATCACTTTTAAAACTTTAAAAATAGATTAAATATAATCTTAAAATTTGCGTGTCAATTTTTGCATTAAACATGCATTAGAAGATTTGAACATAGCCTCTTTGTTAATAGTTGACACCCTATGTTAGTCGAATTATGCTCATGTTCACCAATGTTTTTTTATAATTTAACCTTAATTATGTAGATAAATGGTTTTTTTAATGTAGTAATAAATTGTAAGGTGAAGAGTTAAGTATGTGTATGTTGTTACGACCGATTTTGACCGAAGGGTATGATTGAACATAAAATAAGGAGAAGAACAATAAGACCAAGAAAATAACAAAGTTTGATCCAAAGCTAACACCTAGGTCCATTTTGGGCCTAGGGAGAGAGTTAGTTCATGTTAAAGCTCATTTTAATGTGCTCTTCCTCACTAAAGCCAAGGCCAAGCCTAGCAAAATAGTTAATGAAGGATGTTGTGCATATGTCCCGACCTAAAGCATCGTCTTAGGACCAAAATGAGTCTTGCGAAATAGGGCACACCCCTCAATTTGGTAAGTTTGTATGATTATTCTAAAATGACTCTGAAACCCTATTGGAACAACCTAAGTCAATCACCTCTATAAATATATTATTATAGTTTTATATGAGATAACTTCAATCCTACTTTCAAACTTCTTAGCTTGCACATGTTTTCACTCTCTAACTTAATCATCAGAGTTTATGTAGCAAGCACCACATTGGTGTACAAGTTTTTTTTTTTTTTTTTTTTTCAGGTCATCTTCTTTTCCCCTTCAAACAAATTCATTACTAGTATTACGTGAAGATCAAATACATTTTTTGTTCGTATATNATATATATATATATATATATATATATATATATATATATATATATATATATATGAATTGAGTTTTTTCTAAGCAATGGCTAGATGCTCCATTTATCATAGTATAATAACAAAAATCATAATTATTCTAATTCATAATATTGATTTATATATCGCCAAAACAATGATAAATCTAATTTCTACCTCACAATCCAAATTTTATATACTTAAATTCTTAATATCTTTTATATGCTTACTAATGCTTAGCTGAAATTTTATTTAAATATAATGTAGAAATTTCAAAATTAGTTAAGTGACATGGAATTTTCCTTTGCCTTATCTGATTTTCTCAACTTGTCTTAAGTTTCCAAAATTTAAATAGTTGTATATTCACCCTAATGATTTTATTTATTGTCCTTTTCTAATTCAACTGAATTGATACCCTCTATAATATATATTCAATAGAATTGATGCCCATCATAATAAATATTCAACTCTAGTTTATAAGGTTTTGGTATTTACTTTTTTAAATGTACAATAATTTAGTTTCTAAATTACATTTTGTACCAATTAAGTCAATAAATTTTTAAATTCATAATAATTTAAACTCTTATCTTTTGAAATTTCATCAAAATTAAATATTAATTTTTAATTTATAATGATTTAGACTTTTTAGCTCAAACATATTTCCCTAATTAATTTATTAATCTATACAAATGCAAGAAGTTTTATTAAATCTTGATATTAATTTTCAAAAGAAAGACTAAATAATTACAAATTTCAAAACATATAGTGACTAAAGTTTATAGACTAAATTGATACAAAATTTAGAGGCCCGAAATAATTTTTACCTATATATATACACACTTACTAAACTTATTAAAGAAAATATATTCCATATCACATGGCTAAAAAATCCTCATAGGCTATGCATAAAGTTGTACTTACTAAGAGCCAGCTAAAAAAAAAAAAAAAAAGCTGAGAGAAATTCAACTTCATCTCTTTTTTTTTTTTCCATTTTTCTTTCTCATTCCATTTACAAGATTAACTAAGCTTTGATTTTGACTTAAGGTGCATTATCTTGTTATGCCCTACCTTTTTCTTTCTATTTTGATTCAAGCAATTACATTATGCCTTAATCTCAACCTATTATCGCACTCTTAATTGCCTACACCTAGCAATCTAACATACCACTATCATCATTTATGCTTTCATGAGGTTTGGACTAACTAGGGTTGATAATAGATAAATGATAAAATTTAATTATGCGTTTGAAAAATGGCAAAACATCATTGTTGTTAGAAGAATAACAAAACGTAATATTTTAATATTAAATTAAATTGCTAAAAGAGTTAAAATTACAATGTAACTAATTTAAATCTAAAATTCAAATAACAAAATTATGGAAATATAAGATATTTTTTAGACAATATTTCTTTTCTTTTAATAATGGAATCGAGACAAACATATGATACAAAATATAAGAACTAAACTAACTAATTAAAAGTGTTAATTTAAATTTAATAGAACCAATGACGTATGTGTTGTTGTTGACTATTTACTTCACCTATCGGCTATCACATTATACAACAAGGACACATATCATTAGAAATACCATATGATATAATGGAAAGACAAATACATATCTTTCTTTCTTTCTTTGTTTCTTTTTTTTTTTTTTTTAATAATTCTACTTATTTTAGACTCATTTGACATGTTCCTGTACATGTCAATAAGTAGGGAGGATACTTAGTTATGACTAACGTGTTTGTTGTTCTTAATGTACTTTTCGTTAATTGTTTAAGGCTAGAGTTGGTTGAAATTTGTATATTAGTCATTTTGAAGTTGTGGTACTACTTGTTATCATCTCACTTTCTATGTCCTACAATACTGTGATGTGCTTAAGGGACTTTTCCACTAAGAATAATTTGAGAATATTGGTATTGTCTAACGTGAACAAAATGGTTAATGTGAAAGTCAGAAAAGATTTTAGTAAACCAAGCATTGACAAGTATTTAGAGGAATTATAGCACAAAAAAGGGACCATTTTAATCTCATAATTTGAAAAATAGACAAGTTGGTAAAAATGGCTATGCATAAGAATTAAATTACAAAAATCTTAATGTTTAAAATACAATAGGAAATTAAGATCACAAAATAAATCTAAAATTAAACACTAAAATAGAGAAGTAGAAGAGGATACTAAATACAAGTATACCATCCATAAAATTAGGGAATAGTTTAACCTAACCACACGAGTGAAATTAGGCTCGACTAAAAATCACATTTGATTTTTGGTTGTATTTCAATTTAAGAGTCGATTTTGTTCTATATACTCGAATTAGTAATTTTCTTTGTTTCTACCCATTTCAAATGTCTCTCTTTTTCTCGAATTGTTTGTGGATAAAGAGATATACAAAAACATATTATTTTGAACTTGTTTTATTCTAAAAAATAAGTTCACATCACAAGCTCAATCTATACTTTATATTGTAGAATAAAAAGAATAGACGTCTAGCTAAGTTTGTTTATTTTTTAATATAAAATCTTATTTGGAGTACCTAACAAATTTTAGCTCTTGCGCAAGGAGCCAATCTAGTCATACTAGTGCAGGTCTCGTCCAATATCCATGAACGTAGGGTGGAATTTTTTATTTTTTTATTTTTTAGTTTATTTGTGTGATTTTTTTAATATTTAAATATAGAGAGGAGTTAAAATACTATTTTGGTATCAGTAATTTGGAGCTTGTTCAATTTTTTTTCATGTAATTTCCACTGTCCAAATTTAGTTTTTATATTTTTAATAAATCTTAAATTTAAACTATACCTACTCTACTAGTTTATTGTTGAATTGTTATTTATTATTATTTTTACTATAAGTTTTGATAACATGTTTGCATATTATATTTCATTGCATGAAAATTATTATTATTATTTAGTCAAATTTGGTAAAAATTAACTTTGAAGAACTAAATTATAGGGACTAAAACTGAACACTTAAAAGAACAAGGATTAATATTGACTAAATTTGAAAGTACATAAATCAAAATGATATTTTAACCTTAAACAATACTTAGATTCATTTGGAGATACACCTAATTTTGTGCATTATTCTCATTATACACCAAAAAGTATATATTTTTTCAAAAAAAGTAAAAAAAAAAATTCACATGATAAATTATTATTAGAAAATTTGATGGAATGAACAACAGGTATAGTGTGTGGTTTTTTATATATAAATAAAAGGTAACTTACCAAGTCAAACATAATTTGATTAGCATATAAGTGTACTATTAGTAATTACGAGGTGTATGATCCAAATTCATGTCCTAAATGTACTAAAAAAGAAAGAAAGAAAAAAAGCAAATTATTATTTTATTTATTTGTTGTTATTATTATTAATATTAGTATTATTTTTGACAAAGCAAGTTGAGTACCATAAATAGTTTGGGTGGTATGCGGTGGACATGAGATGCTTCCCTATCCAATGCATTAATGGACTTCTCTTGCATCCGATCCCACCTTGTAAATACAATAAATGCAATTTCTTATAAATTAATAAAAAAAAATTCATTAAAAATTTATAATAAAAATAAGGACACAAACTACCATATTTGAGTTTCAAAATAAGCACTCTAATATTGAAGTTTGAAAATCTAGATACATGATTTCTAATTACAGATGGTACTAAGAGGTTTGGAAAGGTAATACTGCTTATTCTCGAAGAAACAATGTAACTCGATATTATCAAATCAACTACAATTTTTTTCTAGCAGAACAGATCACTTACTACACTATAATATTTTTCTAGCATAACTGGTCACTTGTTATAGGTTTCTTTTCTATTGGACCAGAGACAGTCAAGAATGTTATGTCAAAAGGACCAACGACGATAAAGGAGAAGAAAATAATTCCAAATGATTCCTAAGTATATCTTGATGATTAGTCGACTAACGAAAATATAGCATGACAATTAAGTTAATGATTGTATCTTGTTGACTAGACATAAAATCTGTTAATTATCTAAAAAAGCTTCTTTTTCACCCATATTTATGTTATTTTTTATAGCCAAATTTGATTTGAAATCTAAACTCTTAAATTTATCAAATAAAGTATAAATTAATAAAAACTCGTAAAATTAATGCTTCCCCAATACTTGAAAGCAAAAAAATTATACATGACCTACCAATTGACCACACAAATTCTAATACTACATTCATCAATAAAGCATTTGAAATAAGTGTGATTTATTGAACCCAAATACAGAAATATTGGTAAAAAAAAAAAAAAAAAAAAAAGAAAGAAATCAGACATGTTAAAAAAAAGTTTGAATTCAACAAAGAATTAGTAAAAAATGCTTTAAAATAAAATTACTTATTCCAAAAGAAATTAAGAATAAAATTACTTACTCTAAATGCTTTAAAAAATTGTAAATATTTCACATGAGTAACTAGAGCTCACAAAACATCCTTCCAGGCTTGCTCAACTTCAACCACACCGACAACTAAATCTAGTCATTAATATTTTTCAAAAATTAAAATTCAATGAGATATTAATTCAAGAAATTATTTTAAATAATAAAAATATTGAAAATATTTATAAATAATAGCAAAATACCACATTCTATCGCACACTATTATTATTTATGTCTATATGATAGATAGTAAAATTTTACTATATTTAGAAATATTTTGATTCATTTGTTTATACTTTAAAATATTTTTATTAATTTTTTTATTTATTTAGATTTTAAACTTAAAACTTAAAAGATCCTTAAAAAAATCTTAAAATTTAAGGTATAACTATGATGTTGTCGTTATTATTATTATTTTGAATTCAAGCTGATAAAATTTTACTTTCATCCATATATTTGCTTCGTCTTTCAAAAAAAAAATGTTTTCAAAAGTTTAGTATTTTTTAGTTTAATTAAAAAAAAAAATTGTGAAAACATACATAAAACTTAAATTGAAAGAGAGCCAACATATTTTTTAAAAATGAAAAAACAACAATGAGATGATTATTACATGTGCCCTAATCTAATGAAATAAAAAGTTGAGAGTTGAGTTTTGACTTGCTAATTATCATTAAAAAAAAAAAAAAAAAGAAACATAAAGTAATTTTTGTTTTTAGTTTTTAGAGAAAATTAGAATTTATTAGAATTTGAATGGTAGGTAGAGAGTTAAATAATATCTTAACAAATTTTATTAGTGGATTTAAATTTTTATTCAATCATCTTAGTTTAAAGGTTCGCAAAAATATTAAGATGAATAAGAAATTTTAAATATAAACTAGGTTAAAGAATATTTAATTTTTATTTTATAGATCAAATTGTGTGCATAAAAATCCAAACCTACCTAGGTGAACAGTTAGAGTATCTTATATAGGCTATATAGTCATTTTGATATCTAAAATGACTTTATTTTATACTAATATAAAAACGTATCGAAACTAATAATTTTATATCTCATAATTAAATTGATTAAGAAAAATGTACCTACGTCTGTCACACTCTACTAANAAAAAAAAAAAAAAAAAAGAAAGAAATCAGACATGTTAAAAAAAAGTTTGAATTCAACAAAGAATTAGTAAAAAATGCTTTAAAATAAAATTACTTATTCCAAAAGAAATTAAGAATAAAATTACTTACTCTAAATGCTTTAAAAAATTGTAAATATTTCACATGAGTAACTAGAGCTCACAAAACATCCTTCCAGGCTTGCTCAACTTCAACCACACCGACAACTAAATCTAGTCATTAATATTTTTCAAAAATTAAAATTCAATGAGATATTAATTCAAGAAATTATTTTAAATAATAAAAATATTGAAAATATTTATAAATAATAGCAAAATACCACATTCTATCGCACACTATTATTATTTATGTCTATATGATAGATAGTAAAATTTTACTATATTTAGAAATATTTTGATTCATTTGTTTATACTTTAAAATATTTTTATTAATTTTTTTATTTATTTAGATTTTAAACTTAAAACTTAAAAGATCCTTAAAAAAATCTTAAAATTTAAGGTATAACTATGATGTTGTCGTTATTATTATTATTTTGAATTCAAGCTGATAAAATTTTACTTTCATCCATATATTTGCTTCGTCTTTCAAAAAAAAAATGTTTTCAAAAGTTTAGTATTTTTTAGTTTAATTAAAAAAAAAAATTGTGAAAACATACATAAAACTTAAATTGAAAGAGAGCCAACATATTTTTTAAAAATGAAAAAACAACAATGAGATGATTATTACATGTGCCCTAATCTAATGAAATAAAAAGTTGAGAGTTGAGTTTTGACTTGCTAATTATCATTAAAAAAAAAAAAAAAAAGAAACATAAAGTAATTTTTGTTTTTAGTTTTTAGAGAAAATTAGAATTTATTAGAATTTGAATGGTAGGTAGAGAGTTAAATAATATCTTAACAAATTTTATTAGTGGATTTAAATTTTTATTCAATCATCTTAGTTTAAAGGTTCGCAAAAATATTAAGATGAATAAGAAATTTTAAATATAAACTAGGTTAAAGAATATTTAATTTTTATTTTATAGATCAAATTGTGTGCATAAAAATCCAAACCTACCTAGGTGAACAGTTAGAGTATCTTATATAGGCTATATAGTCATTTTGATATCTAAAATGACTTTATTTTATACTAATATAAAAACGTATCGAAACTAATAATTTTATATCTCATAATTAAATTGATTAAGAAAAATGTACCTACGTCTGTCACACTCTACTAATTAATTTTTCTAATTAAAACGTGTACTCATACTCATGTGAGTAATTGAATCAATTTTGATTAAAAAGATTGACTTGAAAACCTAATTCCAAATTGAATTGAATCTCTTGAAGGCTTAGCGTCTCTCGAAGTTGTTTTGAGCCCTCACGCCTCCGCTCACATGGTTTACAATATCTTGTGCCGCAGCAGCCCTAAAATAGTTTCATCTTTTTTCTTGCACACGATTGTCTTGTTGCCCTTATGGCGGCCATGTTCAATTCATAGTTCTAAATCTTTTTTCCTTTTTCAATTTTCACTGTAACAATGCTTTAATTTCTTCTTCGCTCCCGTACTCAAAATGATGAGATTGTTAAAAGCAGATTCATTCTATTTTTCCCCAAACCAGTCTAGACTCGGTTCGCATATTGGAAAGGAACCAGACCGCTCCGTTTTCGGACTAGATTAGGTCGACGCTGGACGTTGCGGCAGTGTGGGAGAGATGCGTGACGGAGGCAAAGGCGAGAGAGCGGCAGCTCGAAAATGCGAAAATGCGAGGGGTATATAGTTTTGTGAGGAAAGGGAATCCGGTGCAATACCGGGCGTGCAGTTTATGATGCCCACAAGGATTTGGGCGATGGGTCTGCAAATAACAGAGTCTAGAAATGGACTGGTTGGTTTTAGCCATCCGAAATGAAGAAGAAGAAACAGAGACATAGGGAAAGATCGGAACTTATAGAAACCGACCCCATTACTGTTGCTACAATCCCCTTTTTAAACATTTTTTCTCCTTTTTATTTTTTTTCCTTTTTTACCTTTTCCATATTGGATTTAGTATTATGTTGGGTGAGTTTTTACATTTATAAAACTTTTAGAATTAAAACTTTGTAGATCAACTACTTTTAAAATTTGAAAATAGATTATATGCAATCTTGAAATTTTAAGTGTCAAATTTTTTTAAATCGATATACAAAGGGGAAGATTTGAACATGATATCTTGGTTAATAGTTCATACTTAGTCTCCCTCATGTTGACATGTGTCTATTTATAATTTAACCTTAATTATAGATATGAATGGTTTTTTCTGTTTTTTTTAAAAAAGTATCTTTTTGTTTTTAGTTTTGTAGAGAAACTTAGAATTTATTTGAATTGTAGTATAGAGTTAAATAATATTTTAACAAGTTGTGATTGGTGGATCCGAAATTTTTGTTCAAGGGAGCTTAGTTTAAAGCTTCGTAGAAATATTAAGATTGAGTAAAAAAATTTAAATACAAATTTGGTTAAAGAATTTTTAATTTTGTATCTTATCATCAAATTGTGTGCATAAGAATTCAAATCTAAACCTACTTGAAGAGGGCGTATCTTATAGGCGAAATAGTCATTTTGATATTTAAAATGATATTTAAAATGACCAATGACCATGCTTTGTATTAATATAAAAACATATTGAAGTTAATAACGATTGAATTGAATCTCTGCCCCCATGCCTCCTTCACAGTTGTTTTGTCCTGCCCCTAAAATTAGTTCACCTTTTTGTTGCACCCGATTGCCCTTATGGCCAGCCATGTCCAGTTCATATTTCTAATCTTTTCAATTTTCACTGTCACAATGCTTTCTTCTTGCTCAAAATGAAAAATTCTTAAAGCAGGTTCCATTCTATTTTTTCCCAAATCAGTCCAGACTCAATACACATATTAAAATTGAATCAGATCGCTCCGGATTAGGTCGACACTAGACCAACTGACGGTGTGGGAAAGATGCATGACGGAAGCTACGGCGAGTGAGCGGCAACATGAAAATGCAAAATGGATATGGTTTTGTCAAGAAAGGGAACGAAGGTAGAGATTGTTAATAAAAAATACTTGGTTGCATCTTGTTCAATGTTATAAAAAAAAAAACATTGTACTTGGTTTTGGGACACCAATTTGAAGATGGTTGAGTGATATTTGGGGCATCAATCATATTAGTGGGCATTTTCAACTATTATGACTTATAATTAATTATATTACTATTTCAAGTCCTTGTTTCTATAGTGTTCACTATTTCAACCTAAATTAAAATAGTTTGCAAATCAAACTATACCTACAAACTATAATAACCACTTATTGTAATAATTAATCAACTCGGGCTAGGAGTGGAGTCGTAGGGCTTACCGTAGAAGGAATTAAATAAAACATAAAATTGATGTTTTCTAGTTGTGGACCCACAAACTATTTGGACCAAACAAGGAGTGGAGTTCCATACTCCAACTCTTTGTGTCAAACACCTCCCGACCCATTGACTTCGTAAGTCGATATAACTCAACTCCACGAACTTTAACAATATTCACTATTGAAATTTCTACATCTATCGAAAACTTCGTATTTCTCTCTTTTTCTCCCCTTCCTTTAATGTTTTCTAACTCCAAACTAAACAACTGTGCACCTCCAAACATGGACTTTCTAGCTGCAACATATTAACCCATACTTCATAACTACTTAGTGGAGTTAATAAGTCAAAGTTAATATGTTAGATCTAATAAGCTTGTGTTTGGAGCATAGAGTTTATTGATAATTGTGAAAAGCAAATTAGAAAATAAGATAGAGTTACTTGGTAAACGTGGAAAGTACATAAAAAATGAGAAAATAGAATTACTTGATAAATGTGCAAATTGTCTGTGTCTTATGACATGTTAACACTTTAATTTTGAATCTTAATACAGTTTTATTAGAAAGAAATGACATATGTCAAGAATTATATATTTAATATACCCTGTATGATTCCTGCAATCTGATTGAACATATAATTGGTTCTAAGTTATAAATCAAGCTCACAAAATAAATCGAGCAAAATCACTTGATTTAATTAATTTGATTCGATTCGGTTCAGTTGATGAATTTAACCCTAATGACCATTCAAACCAATATTGTTCTTTCCTCCTCTTGCTGCCATCATTAGAATTTTGACAGTATTTCATGGGTCGAAGTAGTTTATATCAATAATTATTGGTCATTATAAAATTAATTGTAGGTTGACACATGAATATTTGTGATTTATTAATAAGATAAACTTTATCTCTTAACTAGGTTTGATGTGTTTAATAGATGTTTGGTTTGGTTTTATTTGATTGTCATGTAATATATGCTTATATGTTTTTCACATTGAATAGATAAATTAAACACCATGCTTATTTGTTAATACTTTATTAATGCATGTGATACACATCAAATATTTTTTCGTGAAAAGAGTCAATTATATTTTTGTTGCGTTCCTTATATTGGTGAACACATGATAATCACCGATAAATAATTGGGAAGGTTAATAAAAGAAATATTTATCACAATGTGACGGTAACTTTTTATGATAGCGAAACTAACTCGAAAAAATATTTAGAATATGGTTCGATGGTTGTTAGGACACATGCATAATTTGAATTCACATTCATATGTTATTAAGAGACAACTATAACGTGAGACTTTATTGAATCACTTTTTTCAGATTACACTGCTAGGTCTTATAGACACAATACAAAATATTGACATGTTTTTGCTAATAATAGAAGAATTTTTAAGATGTGATTTTGATTTGTCAACCAAAATTACTATTATGGTTGGAATTTGGATCCTACAAAATATATAAATAGTAGGTGGGTAGAGATGTTTCCCTTCTTGTGTATGTTTCCTCACAAATGGGCTATTATGTGCAAAAATATACAAGAAAAATTTGACAAATTAGTCGACGAAGTGAAGACTAACCATTTGTTCGTCATCCTTTATTTTGTGTTTTTTTTTTTAAAAATAAAAACATTGCATATTGACGTGGTATAGGATACGTAATAACTTAAATGATGTCGGTTAGTTAATTGAACGATGGATATGAATAGAAATTTACCACAAAATAAAGAAAATAATTAGAATGCAAAATAGATAATTTTAAAATTTTAAATATTTAAAAATGTAATAAACATGAAAATTTAATACTAAAGCCCAAAAGTTAGGGCAAAATTTTGCCATTCAACTTTACACAGATTTCAAATTTCAAAGGGTGTAAAATAGAGATAAAAAAAACTTTAAAATTGCAAAACATTTAATTTTTTTGAATTTAAATAGCTATGCATAATCAGTAAAATTTTCTAAATTGGAAAAAGATAAAATTGTTAGCCTAGATAGCTTTAGCCAGTAATTTCTCCCCAAATTAGTGGAACTAAACTAACATAAAAAAACACAAAAAAATTTTAAAAATAATAATAATAAGAGAACAGGGAATTTATCAGATTATGTTCGAAACAATTTAAAGAAAAAAAAAAAAGAAAAAATATCACATGTCCGAGAGTTGATGTAGACTCGAAAGCATTAACCAATAATAAGACAATACAAAATTCAACTCCATTAGGTGGCAAATTATAAGAGGTTAAATTTAAAATCTTCAAAAACTGAGAAGTAGAGGATCGGAGCTCGGTATCACGTAACAAAATTTAACCTGAAGGTGGAGATTACAAAAGTAGGCTTTTTGTTCGTTGGAAGGAAAACGAAATGAGAAGCGAGGGAAAGTGGGAAAAGAATTTGAAAAGTGAGGGGTAATAAGGTAAATTGGTGGTAGAAAATTGAGGAGCTGGTCTCACGCGCGAGCTGACCGTAAGGTTATAATAAAAATTGAAGAGCTGACAGCTTCGAGTCCACGAAGTGTCTTTTTCACTTTTTTGGTCAAAACAGCAAACGCCATTAAAACAGGATTATTCATTTAATATTATTATTAATAACTGTTTTACCTTTTTCTTTTTCTTTTTTTTTTTTCTTTTAATTTTGTTCTTTTGAATCTTTTTTTTTTTTTTTTTATTTTTTTTTATTTTTTTTTTTTTAATTTTTTTTTTTTTAATTTTTTTTTTTTTAATTTTTTTTTTTTTAATTTTTTTTTTTTTAATTTTTTTTTTTTTAATTTTTTTTTTTTTAATTTTTTTTTTTTTAATTTTTTTTTTTTTAATTTTTTTTTTTTTAATTTTTTTTTTTTTAATTTTTTTTTTTTTAATTTTTTTTTTTTTAATTTTTTTTTTTTTAATTTTTTTTTTTTTAATTTTTTTTTTTTTAATTTTTTTTTTTTTAATTTTTTTTTTTTTAATTTTTTTTTTTTTAATTTTTTTTTTTTTAATTTTTTTTTTTTTATTTTTTTTTTTATAATTTTTTTTTCTTTTTTTTTTTTTTTTTAATTTTGTTCTTTTGAATCTTTTTTTTTTTTTTTTGATTTTTTTTTTTTGCCCTTACTCTGTGTTTCAAATTTCCATTTCATCCCGCTCACTCCCATTCCGACTTTACTCACCCACACTATCACTGTCTTTTTCTCTCCAATATTATTGTATTGATTCAACTTTTTCGATCTTCATCTCGAGCTCCAATGGAGGTCTTGGAGCTTGGAAGATAGATTCAGGTTTATTTCTTGTCTGCATCTTTTTTGATTTCGCGATTGTTTGGTGGCTGTGGATTAGGGCGGAGTGGAGTTTGGTGTTCTTGAAGATTTAGGGATGGATTTCATGTGTTGGAATGATGGGTTTTGTGGGGGGTTTTTTAGCTGGGTGGTTTGGGGGTTTCATGATTGTGGAAATTTGGAGAAAGAAGTGGAATTTGGGTTTGAATTATGTCTTAAAATACTGTGTAATAAGGAAATGGACATTTCTAATAATTTGGACATAATGCAAGAATGTAAATTACACTATTGAAACTTGGATTTGGAGCATCACATTGTGTAGATCCTTTGATTTCCCCCTCTTTTTTCTTCTGCATTCTTGGAGACCAAGCACCTTGGTTACTTGTTACTGTCGTCTCCAAATTTTCTTTATCTTTTTTTACTGGTAAGAAGTTTGGAAATCCGTATTTTTCATCACATTCTCTTGAAATAATGCCAATCAGTCCTTTAACTTGCTCAATTTTCTAATCTTAAGATTGGTCACTCCAGTGTCGATGAGCATGCTGGAGGTACTACTAGTGATAGTTTAATTACAGTCATTTGTTCGATTTAATACCTTTTTGCATTTCAAGAATTGCAAGATGGTAGAAGCTCATATGGGATCTATTAACCTTCTAGATCGGTTACATCAGCAACACTTACTTTGAATTCCTATTGTTTCTGCCAATCTTTCTCATTTCTTAATAGATGGCCTTTATTTCATCTGTGTGGTGAAGCTCAATAGTCTATGATCTATTATCTGTCATCCAGTGTTGTGCCAATGTAATTTCAATCACGCCGACGAATAAATACTGCATTTCTGCTAGTTCTTCCATATGTGAAAAGCGTGTACTATTTTAATCAAACAGTTCACTAGAAATTTTCAGTTACCATATTGGTTTTTTTATTAGAATTTTAAACATTCAAGGGTATTTGTATCATGGAACCCCATTATTTTTCTTCTATACGACCAACTCCATAAAAACTAAAACCCTTTTGTTTAAATGGAAATATAGCGAAAGCTTGACAGCAAATATTTATGGTGTTAAGATCACTTCTTGAGAGCTGTTCATTTTTACTACAGGTTTTACTCAGATGCATTTGGATGATTTAATCTTCTTTGAGACCTTCAAATATGAGAAAAGAAGAAAATCATATCAGGGCTAATATTGGGGAATTCCCTGGTAGAATTACACGTGCTCGGGCTGCTGCATTTAGTGCATCAGCACAGCTGCCTCCAAAAGTTCCTGCACATCATCAAGAGAGGCGGGTTGCCCGAGCTAATCTGAAAAGAGCTGCTTCGGAAGAAAATAGCTGCCATTCTATTGCTAAATCAGCTCGACCATGTAAAAGGAGGGCTGTGCTTCAGGATGTCAGCAATATAGGCTGTGAACCTTCGTACTCAAATTGTTTCAATGCAGCTAAAATTGAGGTGAACAGGGTTTCTCTCTCCATAATATTTGGTTTTGGATCTCTGTGAGCCTTACAGTAATCTTTCCATATCTTGGGACTAATATGGTATCTTCGAATTTCTTTCCCACATCTAATGGGCAAGTGTTGTACTTAAAAATTGCCTCCTGCATTTGCATGGCCATTCTCTTATACTTGCGTTGAGGACAATAGACGGATATCTTGCAAAGTTATGCAGCTTTCTCGTACTGGAACTTACCTTTTTTTCTTTTGACAGCCCAATAGTAGTAAGCCGACAATCAGAAACCATCTCAAGAAGTCCAAAGGAGCCTCATCAGTTGGTGTGGCTAACTCCAATGTTCCTCTAGGTCTTAGAACTAAAGGAGCTTCATCAATTGGTGGGGCTTACTCCAAGCCTCTTGATCTTAGAACACAAGGTCTACAATCAAATGTCAAATCAAAAGCCAAGTTGAAAGTTGAGCATTCAAGTAATTCTGAAGACCCCGATGCACATCATCGGGTAAGTGGTATAAAGGAAGAGGTCACAAGTGATTTTCGGGATGATAATTGGAGGTCTCAAAGTCCTTCAGAGTCTCAAAATTTTCAAAATAAAGGTAATCATTCCTAAATTTTTGTTCTCTAAACTTAAACACATTCATAACTCTCTGAAGAAACAGGAAAAGAGATAAAGTCAGCTTTCTACTTTATTGTGTTAATCTATTTTCACGGACATTTTCTCCTTGTACTTGTTTTAATATATAATCTAAATGCATTTCGCTAGATACAGAAACTATAAGCTGATAAAAGTTGTAATTTGATTGCAATATTTTTTTTGATAACTATGGAGTATGGAAGGAAATTTATTAGTTTGGTGTGCTTAAAGTGACCATTCAATATAGCAAAGTTGGTTTTACTCTTCAAAAACCAGATTAATTTTCTTACCCAACAAAAAAAGAAAACATATTAATTTTTCTGCTTATAGAAGCCATGTCTCATATGATGAAGTTGGTATTGGAAATACTAATAAGAATTCTGGTGTTTGAGCTTTTAGGAAACATCTGAAACAATGTTAAGCCATGTCTTAAGATAAATAAATCACATTGAAATTCTTAATTTCAAGTTTGGATAGTGATGCCATCCAAACATATAAACTGCTGATGGCATATTTATTGGAAATGGAAACAACAGATAAAGTGTTGCTTCTGGGGACAAAAAGCAACCTGGACATTGCAGACATTGATTGTAATGACAGAGATGCTCAGCTGTGCACTGTCTATGCCCAGGATATCTATAACAATTTACGTGTAGCTGAGGTATTTGATGTTGATTCTGTTCTTTTATCAACTTTCTTTTCTATTTTTCATATGGCATTTTTGCTGATGGTCAGTGTGAATAAAGGGAAGAACAAAAGGGATACTGCACTTATAGCATTGAGAATACAAGGAAGTAATATTTGTTCAACAAAAACATGATTATATTGATCATCATAAGGGGCTGTGATAAGTTGGGATACAAATAAGAAATGTGAACGTTAACTATTTTGTCCACAGCATTTCTCTGTCGGATCATTTATGTGTTCCGAGAAAGATTTAATTATATGGATGGTACTTATTATTCCTAGCTGTTTCAGGGTTTTAGCATTATGAAATGTGAAAACAGTACTGGGCAATAACTTTTGATGGATGCAAACAGTCAAAATGACTCTCCTTGTGGGGGTCTATCCATCAGGCTTTTTGTTATTATCCACTTGGTTTTATCCATTTGGATGGAACCCTTTTGGTATTTAACTATGTGTGGGTTTATTTATTTGTTTATTTTCTGTATGTTCTTCTACACTCTTTCATATTTTCAATGAAAATTTGGTTTCTTATTATCTAAAAAAGAAAACATCCTACAGTTCTAAAGTTGCATGTTTTGAACAGTTGAAGCGTGTCATGTTTCCTGGTATGAAATGGAGCATTAAGATTCCACAGTTGCTTTCTTCAACTCACATCGTCAACCTTACATGTAATTTAGGCAGTCTGTTTGAAATGACAAACACCCTTTTTTTTGTTCTGACTTCTTACTGATAATCTTTGTTCTAGGATGATGCAATCATCCCTTTTACGCCTTTAGGATCTGAAAGTTTTTGCTATATATTTTTGAAACCTGAATGTACTTGGAATGTAGTATTGGTGTTAGGTCATATACTCTTTCTATTCTATGATAAAAATTGATTCAACTTGGTTCCCACTTTTAAGATTTGAAGTCAAAGATTCTAGTATCTTAAGCAATCAAATTTTCCTCTCTACAGCTAAACAGAAGACCACGTCCCAATTTCATGGAAACAGTGCAGACTGATATTACCCAAAGCATGCGGGGTAT
The DNA here is from genome assembly GCA_031780015.1 of Citrullus colocynthis. Lineage (NCBI taxonomy): Eukaryota > Viridiplantae > Streptophyta > Magnoliopsida > Cucurbitales > Cucurbitaceae > Citrullus > Citrullus colocynthis. The sequence continues at coordinate 1,458,485 of QLSR01000165.1, read as the reverse complement.
ATTGGTTGATTGGCTTGTAGAGGTTAGTGTTGCTTCATTAAGCCTTCTTTAATTAATCTTTTTTTTTTCCCCTTTATTTTGTTGGTAAAGAGAAATCATAGACTAATAGTTGATTTCATGGAGCTGCGGGATGATACTTGTATTTCTGCTATCTCCTAGTTTTTCCCAAATTTCTTAAATTTAATGAACTCATATCTTGAAAGAAAAGAAGTTCCATGAGCATTCATCTTGAAGCAGAAGCACAATTATGCAATGGCTGATCCACGAATTCTTGGTTTCAGGTGTCGGAGGAATACAAGTTAGTACCAGATACACTCTACCTAACTGTTTTTTTCATCGATTGGTTTCTCTCCCAAAATTACATTGAGAGACAAAAGCTTCAACTGTTGGGTATCTCTTGCATGTTAATTGCCTCGTAAGTTTCTCAGATCCAGAGCATAGTTGTCTATGTACTTCATCCAAAAGTCTAACTTGTGTTCTACGCAAGTGATAAACCCCTGCATTATGCAACTACTGATGATATTAAGTGAACAAATTTGATGTTCTCATAACAAGTATCTTGCAAATATTATTTACCATGAGAACTCGCAAAAGCTCATCCAAAAAGATCAGTTGTGCTATATTAATTAATATGAAGGAAGTAACACCAGTGGTCCTTGTGCCCTCCAGGAAGTATGAAGAAATTTGTGCACCACGTGTTGAAGACTTTTGTTTCATCACTGACAGCACCTACACAAAAGAGGAGGTATGACATATTTGCCATACAGAACAGTGGATGGTATATAAGATGAATTGATGTTAGCTTGATAAGTGGTTGGAGGCTGATTCCTGGAGAAAAGAAAGAGCAATAATGAGAGGAATGAAATGGGAAGGAAACAATACAATTCTTTAACTTGATTAGTCCAACAGGATGTTTACTGCTCTTTCAAAGAAAAACATATAGGAGAGAGAATGATTTGTTAGCGTGGTCTGCCTCAAATAATGAACGAGTTTTAGACTGAACTTTCCTAGTCCCTTGGGCAATGTTCCCACCAGATCATTGTTTTTGTTTGTAGAATTGAACTTAATAGCACTAGATGACAATATATTTTCTGAAGAGTTTCATTGATTTCCTCTAAAAACTCGATAAGTCCAGATTTGGATTGTTTAAGAGAGTGACTATATTACAATAGCAGATTTCTCCTTCTGTTCTCTGCTATTTAGAAGTTTCTTTGGTGATTCTTTAGGTACTGAATATGGAAGGTCAAATATTGAAGCATATGGGCTTTCAACTTTCTGCACCAACTGCAAAATCTTTCCTCAGGTAGATGAGCTGCACAAGCAAGGCAGTGCATATATAACTTTGTGTATATATAGGGCTCAGTGTTCTTATCTGTGCATGTTTTTGATTTTCAGGAGATATGTTCGAGCTGCACAAACGACATATAAGGTAACAATGAGGTGGTTGTAATTGTGATGTATTGCCCAATAATTTTAGGAACTTCCTTGCTTTCTCTGTCTCATACGCAAAACTTATATTTGTTGACTTTCATTGACCTGCAGACCCCTAGTCTTGAACTCGAGTGCCTTGCCAACTATCTAGCTGAATTAACACTGGTTGACTATAGATTCCTGAATTTTCTTCCCTCAGTTATAGCTGCATCAGCTGTATTTCTTTCCAAATGGACGTTGGATCAGTCGAGTCACCCATGGGTATGCATTTTCCCATCGCTTATCCCTTTTATTCGTTTAGTTCTAAAATCCTTGCCAGACTTGTTAATTTCATTCTCTTTCTGACAGAATTCAACACTGGAATATTATACCTCATATAAAGCATCAGATCTGAAACAAACTGTTGTTGCTTTACAAGATTTACAGTTGAACACCAACGGTTGTCCACTTAGTTCGATTCGTGTCAAGTATCGGCAAGAAAAGGTAAATGAGTGCTAGATAAGTCTATAAGAAACCATATGTTTCTTTGATATGCACGTTTTCTCACGAACTGTTGTCTCAATAACAGTTCAAAGCTGTCGCAAATTTGTCTTCCCCAAAATTACTTGATACGCTATTCTGAACCACGTGTTGGATGAAGGCCAACCATCCACAAATTGCCAACAGTTACATATATACTTGATATAGAAGTTAGAGACTCTCCCTGGAGTAAATTTTTGTCATTAACTCTACATGTTTAAGCTTGAGGTCTAATGTTAATCCTTACCCTTTCCCATTAACATTCTTTCTCTTACATTTTTTTGAAGCTTTCTGTTTATAGTTCTGTGACTTTGGTCATGTTCCTCCCCAATTAATCTCATGCCGGGCAGAGATTGACCGTTGAATATACATTGACAGAAGGACGCTTTGTCTGTAAAACCATGTAGAATTGCCACCCAAGATTTCTTTCATGTATTTACTGCTAATCTTGTACTTTGGTTCACTTGGCCAAAGTTTGACCCGTCTGTTTTGAGACCGGAAAATTCTTAATGAATTCTATTACCAGACTTTGTCTCATTGTTTTGCTCTCTTTATGCATAGTTTGCTAAGTTTTGGCAGAATTTTGGGCATTGTAATGGTGGTGTTATAATAAATTGATTGGTGGCTTGATACACTTATTTATTGTTCAACAACTGATGTTCTTTGAGGAATATTTATTCTTTCTCTGAGTGAAATTTTCAATATAGGAAATGATGATCTACGTGGATATCAAGCCCTGCCACCTCAGCAAGTTCAACCAAGACACTTGCTTTGACTAGATGAGCCAATGAGATTATCTCGACCTAGCTATGCCAACTCTAAATGGGTAAACCATAACTTTGGCTTACCATTAAGCAAGAATGGCCTATTAGGCTAAACCAAGAAATGCTTTTTTTTGGTTGCATATGACATTGGCTCACTTCAGAAGTGCTAGTCTTGACATCCAAAGTAGAAGGATATTGAACTCTTGGCTTGGTTCCTTAGTTCATATCAATTCGGGTTTATTTGGTCACATTTCACTTGAGATGTGATAGGTGCTTTGTATGTTTGGTGTTAAGGGAAAATTTGTTTAGTGGTGCATCGTTCCTTTGGCAGGCTGATGCATTTCTCCTTCCAACTTTTTTGACGTCGCTAATGCCAATTGCCTTAACTGAAATCATTATCAATAAACAAATATAAGACAATTTTTAGATTCAACTTCAAGCTTAGAAAATTTCCTTTCCTCTTTGGTTAAAAATTTAGGAGGCTAAAGAAGAAAGACAAGTTAGAATAAGATTATCTCCTTGATTTAACTCTCTTTAATGCTCTGCATTGGTGTAAATTTCTACTGATTATATGGATTATATAGTCTATTTTGTCAAACAATTGGAAATCCTTCTTGTAACCCACTTTTTTGGTGGGCTTTTCATTTCATTTAAAATGAAATATCTTTGTCTCTCAGAAAACAAGATTCTATTTCTCTCACATTCTAAATGAGAACATTTGTTTCATTTAGTAGAGCTGTTCGAGTCAAATTTATGTATCATACCCGAACCAGATAAGCCACCACTTTCTTTTTCTTCTCTATGTTCGAAATTGGAAACCGTACCACATCAAGATACTCAAGATTGGTGTAAAATATATGAGTTTTGAAATTGTTTCTAAACAAATACTTCGGATTAATTTTTTTTTTTTTTTTTAAGAGAAGTGCATATCAATCACCACTAAATTTTGACATAAATTGTATTGCTTATGCCTTTAAATTTTACTAGTTAGTTGTCACCGTTTCTTTTTAGGTTAAATTGTTAATTTAATCTCTATAGTTTGAAGAAAGTTAAGTATTGTTTGTTTCGTGGGCATCCCAAATTTTCGTAAAGTGGACTCCAAATTACTATGTCTGTTTTCTAGTAATGTATCGGGCATCTCAAGAGTTTCGGATACCCTTCTGAAACACATTTTAGTTTTTAACTTTTTAACCATAAAGACTAAATTCCAATATTATCCAAACTACAAGGATCAAATTTGTAATTTAACTTTTCACATAGTTTTTTTTGGACAAAATATTAGGAGCGTTCACGGGTTGGGTTGAGTAGAAACACATTTTAGATTCAATCCAATTGTTGGGTTGAGTTGAAACACATTTTACACCCAATCCAATTACTTGAGTTGTAAATTTTTCGATCCAAATAACCTTTATCAATGAATCCAACCTGTTCTAACCATGAAATATTTGGGTTGGATTAGTTCAAGACCATTTATTTAAATTTTTGTTCTAAAAATAAGTAAAATGTTAATAGAGAGAACTCAAAGATAGACTTGTTCTTATGGCTCTCGAAGCGATCTTGCATGAGAAACTCCATTATGTTTTTCTTCCTTGTACCGAAAGAATAAGAATATACGAGATTTTGACGCTAAAGTCGTTGGATGGGGTCGGGTCAGGTGAGCAACCTTTTACTTTTTTCTTTTTTCTGTGTCTACGATTAAGATTTCTCAATCTCGTCTATTATCAAAACATCGAAAGTCAAATTAACGATTCCTCAATTGTGCGACTTCTTTCTTCCTTTCTTCAGGTATCTATCATAGACATCAAAGACACAAATTCTTTCTTCAGGTATCTATCATAGACATCAAAGGCACAAATTTGACAGGAATACCTGCACCTGTAGCTCCCATCATCACACCCATCTTATAGAATTTATATGTAGAAATTTTATTTAATTATTTTTCATATATTGACTTAAGATTAATAACTCAATTTTAATTTATACTATAAAAATTTTCTTTTCAAAGAGCAAAAAGTTAGGTTTAGGGTTTGATAATAAATTAACAAAAAAAATTATGAAATAAAATAAAATAAAAATAAATACATGTAAAAGCAAAAGCAAGGGATATTATTTTAAATGACAAAACTGATGAAAATATTTCTAAGTAATAACAAAATATCATAACCTATATGCGATAGACTGCTATCACGACACATATAGCAGTCCATTTTCTATATTTGAAAATAGCCCTAAAAGTAATTGCATCATAAGAAAAAATAACATATTTATTGAAAACAATAATAAATTCAAGTTGATTTGGATTATCATAGGTGAATCCATGAATTAACTCAACTGAGTTGATAACCCAACCCAATGGTTGGGTTGAGTTAGGTTTGATCAGATTTTTTTAACTTTTTGAACATCCCTACAAAATATAACATAGTGAATCAAACTTCTAACTTGGATATGAAAATACATATACATACTTCAAATCAATCTCAAATATAAAATTTTGGGTGATTTAACCGAAAAGAGAGAGAGAGAGAAACTTCATAAAAAGAACTCATAATGAAGTTAAAATCTGTATCAAAAGGATCAGTACTAAGTACTTTGAAGTTTGAATACTTCTCTTAGAAACCTGCTAAAAAAAATGATGAAAAATGGGATGAGTGGTCCATTTTCAGTTCCACGAATTTATCAAAGTGAGGGATGCAAGGAGATAAAGAGAGTACCAGTACTCCTTTGTCATCTCCCAGACACTGAAAGAAAAAGAGAGAAAAAGAAAAAGTTTTCATTTTTCAATTTGGGTCCAAGCTTCCAGCGGCCAGCCAGACCGGCACTTTTAGTCTCTGTCGTCCAAGAATTTGGTAATTAAAAGAACCCAATATTACCCAATAGAAATGGGGGAAAACAAGCCTTTCAAAATAGCACCACAAAACTTGGGTTTGTTTTTGTTTAATTACAGAAAAGAGATTACGATTCATATGGGGTTTAATTTAACTCAAGGGGTTCTTCTTCTTTCTCCATTTTACTGGATTTTCATTCTGAGCGATGCGGTGGGAGGGTGGAAATGGAGCTTTCTTCACATGGGGTCCCCCTAATTGAGAGGCGCGTGTAAAATTTTGAGCTTATTAGTACGATATTTGGCAATATTCTGGGGTGATAACGGACAAAGCCAGTGAGCCATCGAGCCAGAGAAGTCAAAGTAACGCACAAAAGTTCGTAATAGCGTGTATTTGTAACCGAACCTCCCCCACTCAACTCTCCAAAGTAGAATAAAAAGGAGGGAGATCAAAAGCCTTTTGCCTTTATTTCGCCTTATCTTTGACGAGAATCATATGTTATTATTACTACATTGGCATATTTCAAGGCGTGCCTATCCCGATACCTTCATATAAAAGCAGTCTCTCTTTTCCCCCAAAATCGAGTTTGGGTTGGTGGGTCTTGGGGGAAAGGGCTACTAATCATCTATTTTTTAATTTGTATGAGTTTCTAGGAAAGTTTCAGAAGCTGGGGTCTTTTTAGGGGTTCGAGATCGGTGGGTAAAGTAGTGTAACTTTTAAGTCAAGGAGTCTTTTTGGAGGGATTGGAGCTGTTGGGATTGGTGTGGGAAGGAGGATTGGGAAATGGGTTCCTATGGAAGACTTGCGAGAAGGGCATTGGAGACCGAGATGCCTATCATGGTTAAGGTATTCGAGCCTTATCTTACTATAATCAGATTGCTGTTTCAACCCCCCTTCTCTTTTGGTGTGTATGTTTTTTTTTTTCAATCGTTCAACAATTGTTTGTGGAATCAAATATTTGTAATAATAATGGGTATCTTATCACTAAGTTATGCTCGGATTGACATTTTTGGCGTGTGTGTTACTCATCTAAATGTGTGTGTGCAGTTATGTCTTCGTTAGTGATGGATTCTTATTGAATAATTGATTGTGAAATCTTTTGCAGATTCAAGAAATAGTCCGGGGAAGTAAAAATGTTTTGTCACTTGCCCAGGTAGAGTTTCATTTCAGTTACTTTTTTTTTTTTTTGATTTGTTATGAGTTAATGATGATGAGGGAGTTTCATATGAGTTGAAAGGGCATGATGGAGAAGTTCCTCCTCATTCTGCCTCATGCGAAGAAGGGACACTTTTTATGGCTTATTGGGGTGTGCGATCTTATGGACCTTGTGGGGGTGAGCACAATAATAGGACTTTTATGGACCTTCTGGGGGTGAGTAGAATAATAGGACTTCTTGGGGGATGGACATGGACCCTATTGAGGTTTGGCCTCTTGTTCGCTTTCATGTTTCGAAGACCTTTTGTAACTATTCTATAGACATTATTTTGCATACTTGGAGTCCCTTCCTATGGAGGGATGTTTCTCTTGGTGGGTTTGGTTTTTTGTACACCCGTGTATTATTGCATTTTTTTCTTAGTTGTTGTTTCTAGAGAAAAAAGAGAAAAAAATCAAAGGGTGTGTATTGGTTTTTTAATGCTTCCATGACGTTAATGGCCATGTATAATGTATTGTTATATGATCTTTTGTGTTGTACAAGGAGAATCTTCTTTTTATTTATTGTTAGAAAGTCGATGGATGCAGATTTTGATACAGGGGTGAACTTTAACGAAAATGTATTTTTTGTAAGGTTATTAAAAAAATGGTTTCTGGAAACTTTATTCTCCTAGAAACGGATGTGTTTCTTTTTCTTATATATTAAATAATCTTTGCATTATTCAGTTTGTTCTTTTGCCTCAGGTTTCTCGTGACTTGTGAGCAATAGTTTAGTTATCCACCAAGCTGGATTAAAAAGTAAAATGAGAAACTGACTTTTCTAATTCATTTCAAACGTCTATTTGCAAAACTTTGAACTGAAATATTATACTGTTACGGTCTTTGAACCCAACTTAACAGTTCTTACAGATGCAACCTTCAAGTTCTAGCTGCTTTTATCTGGTACTTAAGGCTTCTCATTATAACATGCTGTAGGGAGTGGTCTATTGGCAACCTCCAAAACAGGCATTGAAGAAGGCTGCAGAGCTTGTTTGGGAGCCTTCAGTCAGTCGCTATGGGGCTGATGAAGGTATCCCTGAGCTGAGAGAGGCGCTGATAAGAAAGGTATATACATTTTTATCTTTATTTTTCTACTCTCTCTACAGGGGGAAAAATATGCATTTGGATGCCTGTGCTCTAATTAAAGTTGATGAATCATTTCAAGGTTTTGGTAGTTGGTACCTTACCTGAGTTCATCATTGGAAGTTGATGGTCATGGTAGTACTCAAAAGAGTTGATGGAAATCTTTTATTGGATACACAGAAGATTGTACCAATGAAGGGGAATTAAGTGCCGATTGCTGAATATATTAATCAACAATCCAGTACTTATAGTTGATTGGATCACTTGAAGTCATTTAGCCTCTTGAATTGGTCTTTCTTGTTTTACAAAATTGACAACAGTTAATTGCTTTTTGATGAAAGTTTTGAGCCCTTTGCAGGAATTTACTTCCTATCTATTTATATTTTCAATGGTTCACATCATACATATTAACATAACATATTTAACTTCCTTTGTGATATTATAGAGGGAAAATACAAAAAGAGGGTTCATACATCTTTTATTAGGTTGAAAGATCACCTTTGCAGACTCCTGGCCAATTTTGGTTCCCCAGTTAACTGAAATGCATAACAATGTTAATTTCATGTCTCTCATTCGTAGTGCGTTCTAGGTTATAGGGTCTAGGCTGCTGCTAGTACAGCCTTTTACTCTTATAAATTTCTCCTTGCCTTTTATAGTTCTCTATGTGACTGCATCCTATCCTGTATCCGTGAGTTTTCTACATGAAGTCATTTTTCTTTCATCTCTTTCTCCAGATGGTTTGTTTCAACATTTAGTAGTTCATATTTGTATTCACCTTATTGGCTTTTGCTCTGCTCAACTCATCATTTCGATTGTTTCTGAAATCTTGAAATGATTGACTTTTGTCTACTTTTCATATCGATATCCTTCTTATTCTTTAACATGACTGGAGTGTTCTTTCTCTGAAATTGGATTCTTGTTTATATTATGGAACTGGAGAGTCATGGAATTACTAAATCCTTTGTTTGCAGTTGAATGAGGAAAATAAACTGTACAAGTCCGCTGTGATGGTTACAGCTGGCGCAAATCAGGTGATGATAGTGCATGTTATTTGAAATAGTTTATAATAATGAATCAAAGCTAGCAAGAATGTCCAGGCATTACTTATCTGTTAGATATCATATACCATTCATTGGCTTAAAAGTATGAAAGAAGAGGCTCGGTTGACAAACATAAATGCAGCAGTGGTCTGCTTGAATATATTACTAGCTTTCATTTCGGAACACTTCCTTATGTTAATTACTTTTATCGTTTTACTCTTATAAAAAAATGTAGTGCTGATTTTACTGCAGGCATTCGTGAATCTTGTTCTTACATTGTGTGATGCTGGGGACTCTGTGGTTATGTTTGCTCCATATTACTTCAATGCCTACATGTCTTTTCAAATGACTGGCGTCACTAATATATTGGTAGGTCCTGGTGACCCGAAAACACTTCATCCAGATCCAGGTTAGTATTACAGGTTGATTACATATACGTAGTCATGTTACTTTATTCAATCTGTACGCATTATGTCTTTAGGCCTTTCTATATGACCCTTGCTTTTGTTCTTTCGTTTCTCCTATTATTTTAGAAAAACATGTGGATATAATTATGAAAAAAGTATCTGCAGCTTCTGCTCTTGTGTGTTATGTATAATTTGAACTGGAATTAGAAAGTCAAGCTTCTGCATATCTGTTTCAGCACAATTTTTAAACATCTATATTATTATTACAAAAGAGATCTTTTGTTCAGCTGTTGACTTGGTAGATGTTGGTTTTAATCCTTTTTTAGATAATCTGTGCAAATGAAGGTTCTGCATAAAGGGTGTTTAGCTGATGTAGTGTTGTGTGTATAGTTACAAAATAGCTCAGACCTAATACAAGAAGAAGAAGAAGAAGAACATTCTTCTAATTGGGATTTGAGAATTAAGACCATAGTTCATGCTTGATCAGAATTCTGTAGGAAATATAACTTTCTTATGTGCTTACACCGTGTTAATATATTTATTATTCACTTAGTACTGTTGGATGATAAGCTTTTATCACGTGTTTAAGATGGTCCTCATTAACTATAGAGGGCAATACTACGCCGTTCTATGAATTGGTTGTTGCATTTTGGTGAAATGTGCTCATGTATTAGTTTTGTTTCTACATGTGAATCATCTGTTATTGTCAAGGACATTACTTTCCCTTGATTTTAACAGAATCATATTATAAAGCATCATTCTGCGGCGATTTATCTGCTGTTTGACTCATAGCTTGTTATCATATTTCGGTTTTCAGATTGGTTAGAGAAAACACTGTCTGAAGTCAAACCAACCCCTAAACTCGTCACTGTCGTTAATCCTGGGAATCCTTCTGGTACCTATATTCCGCAACCTCTTCTCAAGGTTCCTGACTCTCGTCTCCCTGTTACTCCAGCTATCAATATGTTTTAACGTGCCTTAAATTTTCCTTTCCTCCTTTTTTCTCTCTTTTGAATTTCCTCTTTTATATATTTACCTGAATCAACTTTTTGCTGCTTTTTTGGGGACTTGCATAGAGATTAGCATATATTTGCCAACAGGCTGGATCTTGGCTTGTTGTGGATAATACCTATGAGTAAGTTCATTAAAGTTTGCAGTTCCTTATAATTTCATGATACAGACATTTTGTTTGTGGGTTTGTACCTTGACCAATAAGGCAATGGGGATTGATAAATAAATTTCAAAATATTCTGTTAGCAAATTAGAACCAGAGTATTGGTTTTAAAACTTGTTTTGGATTGGAGGACAGGAGGACAACAGCAATAGGCTTTTGAGTTCTTGAAATTTGTTGTTGCAGGTACTTCATGTTTGATGGCTTAAAACACTGTTGTGTGGAAGGGAATCATATTGTCAATATATTCTCCTTTTCAAAAGCCTATGGAATGATGGGATGGAGAATTGGATATGTAAGTAACGTGTTCTCGACTCGACTCATCAAATCATTCTCACTCTCACTCTCACTTTTGTATCTTTTCGTCGTTAATTTTCATGTAGTTGTAACTGATGATTGAAATATACAAGCAGATAGCATACCCTACAGAAGTTGAAGGCTTTGCAGACCAACTTCTAAAAGTTCAAGACAATATTCCCATTTGTGCTTCTATATTATCACAACATCTTGCTCTTAACTCTCTGAAGCTGGGCCCAGAGTGGGTCACAGAGCAAGTAAAAGACCTTGTGAAGTGTAGAGATATCATTCTACAAGCACTTTCACCTCTTGGACGAGATGCTGTAAAAGGAGGGGAGGGTGCCATATACCTATGGGCCAAGCTTCCCGACCAGTTCGATGATCATCAAGTTGTTCTTTGGCTCGCTCGTCGACACGGTATAGTTGTGATCCCTGGGTCTGCATGTGGGTCACCAGGTAATGTCAGGATCTCATTTGGAGGTCTGGTGGAGGACGATTGCCGAGCTGCTGCTGAGAGGTTGAGGAAAGGTTTGGAAGAGTTGTGCAGTGCTGGAATGGTACAGTGATTTGAAGTCCCTATAGCAAAGTTGATTAGAGATTCAACTTACTGCATTTGAATAAAACCTTCAACCTTTCCCACCCTATTGGCTTACAAAAAAGAAAGTTAGAATTGTGTAATAATATTTATTGAAATGTGACAAAAAAAACATCAATCACATACTCATGACTCTTTTGTTTATATAGAGTTGTCTTCTCTCCATTACTTATCCCAATTTATTTATTTTTTTAAAACTTTATTTCAGTAATACATTTAGACTAAATGAGTAAAACACATTAAATGAGAAAGTTCACTTTTTGAAATTTAGTGCAAGCAATTAAAGTAAAAATAGTTTAATTTACTTCTAGAAAAAAATAAAAAAGGGCTAAGTGGACTGGCTATTAATGGAAGTGGGCCCATTTTGGTCCAACTTTTTTAATTTCAAATTTTAGCGGGCCCATATTGGCCCAACTTTTAACTTCAAAATTCAGTGGCGGCCCTTACGTTCGTAACGGCTCTAACAAACCTTTCCTGAAGGCAAAGCGAAAAATGGACCTTTCTTCCGTAAGAAGCCCAAGGTTATTTCAGTAATTTTGATCTTCTTCGCCGATTTCTCATTCCTTGGACTCTGAAAGCTCATACGTCTTTGTCGTAGTTCGCTTCATCGACTTCAAGAGAGAGAAAGAAGAGAGGGGGGGAGACGCACTCTGGAGCTTTCTTTGTTCTGCATTTATATGTGTTGACGGAGTTTCTTTAGGAGTTGCCAATTAGAGAGAGCGATAGTCACAGATAGAGAGAGAATGGGGAGCAATACACTGGTGGGCTTTCAGGACCATCTGAAATTGGCCAGGGAATACGCTCTTGAGGGGCTCTATGACACTTCTATAATCTTCTTTGACGGTGTTATAGCCCAGATCAACAAGTAATCTCCCTTCTTCCATCTGGCTTTACCAATTTCATATGTACTAGAAGTAGAACTACGCATTCTTTTCATTTCAGCTTGGTTTTTGATCTTTTCTGTGGTTTCGGTCCTTGTATCGCTTTGATTTCGGTGCATCTTGCCTGCCTCTTACTCTATGTTTCTCTTCATTCATCTTGCGAAGTGTGATTGATACGATTTGACCTTTTTCGGTCTGCTACGAGTAACGGAAGAGCATTGTGCAGTAAAGTTAGAAAGGAATTCAATGTTTTGTTATTGTGCGTAAGTACCTGATAATATGGAGGTGGTTAATTCCAGGGGGTATTGTTTTGAGCATTAGAATGACGAACGTATCGTTTCTTCTTATTTTGGGTAGTCGAAATCCCTCAATGGGAGGATGGTCGTCAATTTCCTGCGTTTTCTTGTTCTGCATCAATTTAAATTTGTTGTTGAAATTAGGGAATAACGGAAAAAATAGGATTAATAATCCTGGCTTTTGTAATTGATTACGAGGATGGTTAAGTTAGACCAATGTCTTGGTAAGACCATAACTTGTGGAAGTGGATTACACTATGGGGTTGTTGGTTAATGATCATGCAGTGCGATGTACACAGCCATCAATTTAGTTTCTACTTTCCGTAAAAGATGTTTTAGAGAAAGAGAAAATATGTGGTGATTGATAGTACTTTAGCGCAGGGGAGATCAAACTCTTGTAGAATTCCTATTGTTTAAATCTTTGATGTTTTTAACTATGCTTTTCTTCAGCATGGTTCTCACTCAAGTTCACTGATTTATCAATTTTAGGCATCTTAGCTCAGTAGATGATCCTCTAATGCGTGCAAAATGGATGAATGTAAAGAAAGCCCTTTCTGAGGAAATAGAAGTTGTAAAGCAGTTAGATGCAGAGAGAAAGGCTTTCAAGGAAATACCCTTGGGTCGGCGTGCAGCTTCTCCTCCAATTCATGCCAAATCATCATTTGTTTTTCAACCATTAGATGAGTACCCAACTTCTTCAGCTCCTCCCATGGATGATCCTGATGTATGGAGGCCTCCAAGTAGGGACTCCTCAAGTAGAAGGCCTGCAAGGGCTGGTCAAGTTGGTATGAGGAAATCACCACAGGATGGGGCTTGGGCTCGTGGTTCAACCAGACCAAATACTACCACTCGTGGTGCGAAGGCTGGTGGTTCAAGTCGTGCTAACTCTGGTGTCCGTGCATCAACTACTGGGAAGAAGAGCTCTAGTGCTACTGGTAAATCTAGCAAGTCAGATTCTGCAGTAAGTTCTGTGAGCCCAAATTTAATCCTCAGTATTTTTTCCTCCATGATGAACTTGGATCATATGCATGTGCATGTGTGAAACTCTTGTTGCATGAGACTTGTGATTCAGCCTTCGTTTGAGTTCATTGTTTGCGTTTCCAATCTGTATGGGTCTTTAGTTAAGGGCATTTGCTGGTTTTCTGTGCATCAGAAATTCCATATCTTGGTGATGTTTCACCCTCTTGTCTTGTAAGAAAGTCTTTTACTCGATTTGTTTTCTCAAACGTGGGAGATTTAGGGCCAGTTTAGGATCTGTTTCCAAAATAGTGTTCTGGTTTTCAGAATAAAATTTCAGAGGAAACATGTTCATATAACCATTTCCCACCCCCCCATGGTTTTGTGATTAATAGCTTTCAGAACACAAAAGTGTGTGTTTTGGTTTTGTGATCGGGGAGTCCTCCCCCATCCGCCTTTCAAAGAGGAAGGTTGTTTGTTGTGGTTTACTGGGGTGTGTGCTATGTTGTGGGACATTTGAGAGGAGAGAAACAATGGGTGTTTAGAGGTTTGGACTTTGGATAAGGACCCTAGTGAGGTTTGATCCTTGGTCAAGTTTCATATGTTGTTGTGGGCTTTGGTTTCAAAGCTTTTTTGTAATTATTCTCTTGGCAACATCTTACTTAGTTGGAAACTCTTCTTTTAGGGAGGTTGCTTTTGTGGACTTGTTTTTTTTTATGCCTTTGTATTCTTTTATTTTTTCTCAATGAAAGTTGTTTCTCCAAAAAAAAAAAAAAAAAAAAATAAACTCCCTAAAATAATATTTTCCAACTTCTTATTATTTTTCCAATAAAATAATTACAAAAAAAATTATAAAAAAAAATAAAAAAAAATTCAGAACACGAGAATGTTAACCTAAGGCATCAGATCACAGTTTGAAAAACTATTTTTGTTAACAAAAATAGTTTTTCAAACTGTGATCTGATGCCTTAGGTTAACATTCTCGTGTTCTGAATTTTTTTTTTTTTTTTTGCTTTTTTATTTTTTTTTTAAGAAAAAAAAAAAAAAAAAAAAATTCAGAACACGAGAATGTTAACCTAAGGCATCAGATCACAGTTTGAAAAACTATTTTTGTTAACAAAAATTGAAAACTGTTTTAAGCATAGGCTGCTGTACAAGCCCATGACAAAAATTTATCCAATTTCATGGTTTATTGATTTATTATGCATACCATCTCAAGTTTGTGCAGTAGATCATGTTTATATCATCGAACTAATGAATGATATTGTCAGAATGGTGATGATGAGGGAAAGTCTAAGAAGGGTCAGTACGAGGGACCTGATCCTGATCTAGCTGCTATGCTCGAAAGAGATGTGTTGGAAACCAGTCCAGGAGTGAGATGGGATGATGTTGCGGGCCTCAGTGAAGCAAAAAGACTTCTGGAGGAGGCTGTTGTTCTTCCCTTGTGGATGCCAGAATATTTTCAGGTATTCTTGAATTAGTGAACTAGATACCAACTTAGCCACTTGATAGGCCTGCAAATTAATGTTACCAAACCAATCATCACTTTGTGTTGAGTGTCGTGATGATTAATATGCTTGGTTTATATCACTTGGTTTATATCTTGATGATGTGTGCTTTAGTCTTTAGCGATGGAAGTCAACAGTCATTTCTAGGGTTTTATTCAACCTGGGCTTTAGGAGGGACTATTATGTTACTGCCAAATGATCGATAGAGAAATGAGAAATTTATAGTATTTGAACCTGAAACTTCTATCTTGAAATTTTTTACTGAAGAGTGCATGGGGTTAAGTTGATGTATTCCTTTGTACCATGTTAGCCATAGTGTGTTTGTTGCCTGTTTTCGTGTGTCACGTATGCTTATTACTTGTGTCCATGTGTCATGCATATTAATCTTGCTGCTTTTGCAGGGAATAAGGAGACCATGGAAAGGAGTCCTAATGTTTGGCCCTCCTGGGACTGGGAAGACATTACTTGCTAAAGCTGTGGCAACTGAGTGTGGCACAACCTTTTTCAACGTTTCTTCTGCTACCTTGGCTTCAAAATGGCGTGGGGAGAGTGAGCGCATGGTCCGGTGCCTTTTTGACCTTGCAAGAGCTTATGCACCAAGTACTATCTTTATCGACGAAATTGACTCTTTATGTAATGCTCGTGGGTAAGATTCTTTGCATAATTTGAGAGGATTCTTGGTTTCTTTTCGATGCAAGATATATGCTTAAGTGTTACTCCTTCCCTCTCCCAGTTTCCCTCCTAACTTTTGTTAAGAAAAATAAATGCATCAAGGTGTTTTCTTCAGGGCTTCTGGTGAGCATGAATCATCCAGAAGAGTAAAGTCAGAACTTTTAGTTCAGGTAGATGGTGTAAACAATAGTTCCTCAGGCGAAGATGGTAGCCGTAAAATAGTGATGGTTTTGGCTGCTACAAACTTCCCGTGGGACATTGATGAGGCACTTAGGTTGGTTCTGTTAACGTGTCTTCCCACACTTCATTCAGTAAATTTGATTGTTTATGTGGTAAATGTACTGGTGTTGCCGGTACCTCTTATCTGGGGTTATTAGTTGATTTCTTCTTTCAATTGGTGCTACTATTTCAGGAGGAGGCTTGAAAAGCGTATTTATATCCCTCTTCCTAATTTTGAGAGCAGGAAGGAGCTTATCAGAATAAATCTAAAAACTGTTGAGGTAAATCAAGTACCTGTTCACATTAACCATCAGAACGCTGTTGGACCCAATGTACTTGCATAATTATTCATATTATCTTATCTCCGTTGGAAATTTGAGATGCTTAATTCTTGAACCAATTGGATTGTTTATCATGGTTCCGAAAGAAATTTTTATTTTAGTCTATGAAAAATATATTTTAATCACTTCATAAGTTCATCTGAACTTACCATGTTTTAAACTATTTTCTTAGTATGTGAGTAAACTTATTTAATGTAAACAAATTGTGATTATTCTTACCTAGGTGGCTCCTGATGTCAATATCGATGATGTTGCTCGTCGGACAGAAGGATATAGTGGGGATGATCTCACAAATGTCTGCAGAGATGCTTCCTTGAATGGAATGAGACGTAAAATAGCTGGAAAAACTCGTGATGAGATTAGAAATATGGCCAAGGATGACATTTCAAAGGACCCTGTTGCCATGTGCGACTTCGAAGAAGCATTGAAGAAAGTACAGCGAAGTGTTTCTGCTGCTGATATTGAACGGCATGAGAAGTGGTTTTCAGAATTTGGGTCTGCATAAATTACACACTCGTATGAAGATCAGTAACAGATTTACCACTTTCCCTTCTGCCAAGTGATTTGTTTATTAATTTTGTTTTTATGATAATCATTGTGTTGTCACGGTGTGATTAATTTCTGCAGCCTTCTATACAGCTTGTAAACTTTTGCTTTCTTTAACCACTGATTCTATGTAACTTCATCATTTACGAAGAAGTTGAAGTTTCCATTGACATTCACTTCTGCACCAATGAAATGTATTATTTTCTTTATCTTTTACGTCAGAAACTCACGCTATGAAATTTGTTTTTGTAGACTTTTTGAAAACCAGCTTCAAATTAGTTCTTGTGTTTGCTGGTTTATGTTTAATTTTAAATGTGGGGTTTGTGTGTATTGTACTAGAGGTTCTCATTATTTTGCGGCATAAAAAAGTGGGTGGGGGGGGGGGGGGGGGGGGGGGGGGGGT
>QLSR01000165.1:1409915-1441128 GCA_031780015.1 Citrullus colocynthis | reverse complement strand
GGCGGGGGCGGGAGCTTTCTGTTTTAAATAGTGCAGTTGCTCTTCGTAGTCATTCAGCAGGAAACGTCATGGAAGAAGGCTTCAGTCTCTGCATCCTCATTTCTTTTCCGTTTTTCCTTGCAACCAGTGGAATTCTGAACTCTTCAAGCTCATCACAAGGTACCAATTTAAATCCTTTTTCTGTGAGTTTGTCTATGCCGCGTCTAGTTATGCTTTTAGCTTTTGCTTTTGTTGTTCATTTCTTCGGGATGGTTAGGTAGGTCTAATTCTATTTTAAATATTATGATTTGATTTGCAGGTACTGCTGCGTGCGCAGTCATAAATTGTGGGCAAGGAACTTGCAAGGCATCTAATGCTTCATTTCTTGGTTTCGATTGTGAGTGCAACTCCGGTTGGAGGAAACCCCAAATTGGTCTGTTCACCTTCCCCTATTGTGTTCTTCCCAACGGTAAGAATCTCTCTCTCTGCCAGTCTGCCTACACAAACACACATCTACAGATTGTACTTTATGTTAACCGTATTCAATATTTATTCTAATGATAATTTGCTTCCTTATTTTGATGGTTTTGATTTATCTCCATGTAGTTTAATTCTACTAATTAAAATATTTAAAAGTTATTGAACCGAACCGAATCGGAATATGAAAAATCAGTATGCAGTCTGTAAAATTCTTAAATAAACGTGGATTAGATTGGTTCTTACCTTTAATAAAGATATCTGGATCATCGAGAGAATAGGACATATGCCATACATGATACATCTATACTTGCATTCTTGCAAAAATATGAACGAGAAGGAATCACCATTTTTTAAAGAAATCAACTTAATTTATTTGTAACTTGCTTGATAGTATAGTGTACGATTATTACTTGTCAGTACATCAAGTTCAATGGGTGTAAAGTAGAATTTGTGTCAGGTATGCACAAACTTTTCTCAAGATGGGCGTGTCCAGTTTCTCTGTATTAAAATAAAACATATAGAGCACAACAAAGATTGTGAAGAATAAAACTAGCCGCAACATGGAACAAACTACGGCCACATCACTTCTCTGCTGCATGTACTTATTTATTTTAATAATGCTCACTAGGTAACAACTTTCAGACAAGTAGGGGAGAGGAAAAATATTCTTTTTATGGAAAAATAGATAATTAAAATTTATGAATTGTTACTGAACTTTCAGGTACTTCTGAATTCCGAAGTGGCGGCGGATCTCCACCTCCACCACTACTGCCACCAACAACGGTGGTTCCTTTCCTTCATACACCTTTTG
Source organism: Citrullus colocynthis (assembly GCA_031780015.1). Taxonomy (NCBI): domain Eukaryota; kingdom Viridiplantae; phylum Streptophyta; class Magnoliopsida; order Cucurbitales; family Cucurbitaceae; genus Citrullus; species Citrullus colocynthis. Next base: position 1,439,858 of record QLSR01000165.1, on the reverse strand, counting down.
AATTCTCAAACTGTATGTTGCTCTCTAAACTACAATTAGATTCAAGTTCTGTTATCTTGAACTCGTTAATATCGTATTTGTTAGTGAAGGAAGAGCTTTCATTTTAAAGTTTCAGCTTGATGGGTTGTTTGGTGTGGTAATGGAACCTGCGTGGCCGATGGAGCAGCTGCATACTCATACACTTGCCGTTGCCACGAAGGCTTCGGAAATTTATTGAATTTGACGTTTTTACCATGCTTTAGGCGCTGTAAGTACGAGAAAATTTCTTGTCTTGCAATTACCTGTCAATATTTTTATTTGTTTTGTTCAATAAGATTCATATTACTTCACATTTTTTTCCTTTTAAGAATTTTTAAGTAAATAAAGTATAGTTTATTGTTCCATAATTTTCTCTTTCTTTTTCTGGACGACTGTGTTAAAAGGCATTGAAATGCGATAGAATGTATCACGGACACGTCAGCTGAATTTTTTTTATTTTTTTTTAGTTCAGCCTCATCGAACCTTTGTAGAATGACAATGGACACCAACTCTACCACACCATGACACAATGTATGAATTGATCCCCTTTCTTTTATTGGTTTGAGAGAATAGAATAAAAAGTAAGGAAACCCACACTTAACACAAAAATGCGAAGGATGCCTTCCACTGCCTTCACTCGTAGTCCCTGCGAACTAATGTTAAAAGTAACTGGGAAAATTATATTCTTTATTTACAAAGAAACCATTGCAAATGCTTGAACCAAACTTTAAGAGATTATTTGGGGCGTTAAGTTGATTATAATAAGTGGTGATTATTATAGTATGTGAGTTATAATAGTCTGTACTTGAGGTGTAGATTTTTTTTTTAGATATTTTATTATGAGTTACAAATGAAAAAATAGGATGATTAAAAAAAAAAAAAAAATAGTAAACACTACAGAGTTTTCAAATAGTAATCATCGAGGACTTCAATTATTATAATGGGACATCCAAATATTGGGTGGGTTATAATAGCCCACTCCACTCAAGACAAGTTAGGGCCCATATGTTCCATAAAACGCTCAGTTTCAAAACAAATATTGTATTTTCCCTTGCTGCAACCATCTCAATTAAACTCAATTAGCATAACCAATGCAATTAATTGGGGCTCTGTTGAGGTTTTGGTTTGGTCGTAAATAGTTACTAATGGATGGCCATTTTCAGAATTTTTTTCTTTTGTGTTTTATCAACGAAGAATATTTCGACTTGTTCTTACAGGCTATTTTGGAGAAGATTGTCATTGTGCTGTATCTCCCCATAGAAGTGCTTCTGCTTCTATTCCGCAGAAAAGGGGCAAGATTCTTTCTTCTATAGTATCTTTAAATTTCTGCTATATTATCTTCTATTTTGTATTAATAGACTAGATAATGCTAAGTTCCTTCTTATGTTTCTCTTAGTTGCATTTAATTCTTATGTATTATTGTAATTTGTGCATTAAATTTTTTTCATCTCATCAATGAAAAGTCAATTAGATAATGCTAATGCACGCCCCAACTAATGCTAATATCTGAACATACTTATTTTAGACCCCCTTTTGTTCTTTCTTTTTTTTCCTTTCTTTCTATAACAAGTGTAGAGTATGGAGATTTGAAGTGTAGAGTATGGAGATTTGAACCTCCAACTTCAAGAGAAGGAATAATACCATCTACTGTTGAGTGTCCACACTTTGACAACTTATTTTAGACTTTTCTATAATATATTTATAGCTTATACAAAAATTGTTCCTTGCCTATTCACTTTTAAATTATTACTTTCTTAGACAACATGTTTAATTTCTAAAAAAAAATGTAGAACACTATTATATGTATATATTAATCTATAATATCGACATCTTGTCGATCCTTGCATCTACACTCTGCTAGTTTAGGCAACTCTAAAAGGTTTGAGGTTCAAATCTCCAACTCGTTGAACTAACAAATAGCGAATAAGCCTTTCTTCTAAAGATTCCCTGCTAGATGTACTTGATCTTTTCCTGAAGTCAATAATTAAACAAAACTTATTTTTTTCCTTTTTCTTTCTTGCTCATCTTAATACTAAGATATACATTGTGATTTAGGATGGGGGCAACAAACTGAAGTTTTCCTGGAATCTCCCTTTCTTTGTCATGCAAACGGTTTGTGTTTCCATCCTAACATGGCTTTGAAAGGTGCTTACAATAGTGGACATGACATCCCTACATTTTCTATATATATTTCCAAAAGTTTCAGCATATGGGAAACATTTTATATAAGGTAATTTTCCTAATTAAATGTAACTAATAACTTGTTTGATATATATCTATATCAAGTGTATAAAAAATATTCAAAATAAACTACTTGTTTAGAGACAGGAGTAATGTTTTAGATGAGAGGTTAAATATATAACTTTACCTTTAATTCTTGTCCTTTTTTTTGCCTCTTAAAATTTTTAATTTATTTCTTTGTATGTTAATTTTGTCTTTCGACCGATTTCTTATTTTTGATAAATGTAAACGAATGATGTTTAAGAACATTCTTTATAGAGTATCCCATTGATATCTCAGTTGTATATTTCTCCCTGATTTTCTAATAGGTGAAATTACAAGTTGTGTGACAAATAGGTTTTTAAATTTTGATGTGTTTAAAAAATCTCTAAATTTTTAATTTTGCATTGAGTAGATTATTGAACATTAAAAAATGTTTAATAAATCTTAGATTTTTTATTTTGTCTAATAAGTGTTCGAATTTTAATTTTTATTTGTCTAATTGGCTCTTAACCTGCATGACATTTTAAAATTTATAAAATTTATAAACTCATTGTACATAGATTTAGAAGTTTAATGTTGTAATACAAGAGTTAAGTTTATGTTTAAAGATTTGTTAATTTTAAAATATGGTTAGTATAATAATGACCTATTTAATGCAAATTTAAACTTATTTGACATTTTTTAAGTTAAAAGACCTATATAAGGTATAAACAGGAAATTTTAATTTCATTCTTTAAAATGTGGTTGATTTGAATGATAGAGATGACCATAAGATATTCTTTGATTAAAAAGATTTTGGAAAAGGAAAAAAAAAAAAAAACTCAAAATTGACCTAAATTTGTAAAGTTGCATCAATTTCCTCTAACATTTGATATAGGTTTTAAATATTTTCTTTGAACTCTTCTTAATATAAAATTACGAGTCACATTGTTTCATTTTCACATAATTGTGTTTAATGCCTATAGGGAAATTATTTTAAATGATAAAATTGCTAAACATATTTATAAATAATAGTAAAATATCACAATTTATCGTGCGATAGATGGTTAAATTTGTTATATTTGTAAATATTTTGGTTCATTTCTGTATTTAAAAACAACCATTGATTTAAAAAATTATTAATAAATAGAAAAAAATATCAAATTATTTACATATATAACAAATTTTTATTTTCTGTCTATGATAGATGCTATAGACCCATATCTATCCGGCAAAGTGATAGATGTCTATCTGAATCTATACAAAAGTAGAATTATGCTATATTTGTAATTATTTTTAACCGTTTTTCTATTTTTAAAACATCTCTATTGATTTTTGACTAAATTATTTCATCAGATTTTACAAAAATTAATAGATTATAATTTAAATACTTTTTTTCATTTTTAATTTTTCTAATATTTTGTTATAATTTTGTCCAAATTTTGGCACGCTTCTTCCTCACACATTCTTGCATCTTCTTTAATTTTCTCATATTATTCTTCAGTTCTCCATTTATTTCCCCCTCCATTTTGGCGTCTCCCTTCCATTATATGCTGCTCAGTTATACATCCATTTTTTTTTTGTTGTTTTTTTTTTTTGTGTTTTTTGTTTTTTGTTTTAATCATATGGGTTCTTCTATCTTAGACCTATCAACTGAAGAGATGAGTATTTTTTTTTTCTTTTTAAATTCTTGTTCATTATTTTTTCATTTTTCAAGACACAACATCTATTCTACTTTTTAATTACATTATACTCAACAATTAATTTATACTATGTATATATCTCTCTGTATATATTCTTGCCACTGGTATATACTTTCATATATGCACGTTATTCCACAAGCATATATCTTCATACATACACTTGTGATTAGTACATATACCTCCACATATACTCATATATACTTATGTACAAATAAAATATATATGAAAAATATGTATTTTCTTTATATTCCTCCATATATATTCATATATAGTACGTTTTAGAGTTGAAAGAAAATGTGCAAAAATTTTGGGGGAAAATACAGTACCAGAATCTTTTTTTTTTTTTTTTTTTTTTTTTTTTTGAAGGGCAAGTATCTGAGGAGGGAGAGGACAATTTTAAAAGAATTCAAATTTCAACATTAAAGATACTCGCCAATCCAATAAGGAATGCAATGATTTTCGTCTAATTTGAAATTTTCTTAAATATACTTTAACATGTTAAATTACATGTGAATGTTTAAATGTAATTGAATTGGGACTATTATGAAAGAAAATAGAACTACATTTTAGACAAAAATAAATAAATAAATAAATAAATAATAATAAAAAAGGACCCATTGAAAGGAAAGAGTAACCTCTCTATGTAAGTTATCACTAAGTAGTATTGAGGAGAACAATGGACTTGGCATTGGGCCAAAGGTTGTCTTTCTTGCATCCTACATGAATAGACCCATTCATTGAATCCTAGAAAGAAGTTGAAACTTGGCTCTAAACAAACCACAACCCCAATAATTAGATATAAAGATTTGATTTTTTATTTTATTTTTCACCACAAGACAAAAAGTAAAAAGGTGGATTAGCGGAGGAGGAGAAGGGCAGAAGTTATTTAATTTGATAATAAAAAAATAATGTTGGTTCTGTCTATGTTTTTGGTCATATTTCAGAAAAAGACAAGTGCATGTGCCCAAAGGAGATCTCAATATCCATTATATCCAAAACAAAACGCAAACTTTTTTTTTTTTTTTTTTCTTTTCTTTTCATTTTTTTGGATTCTATATTACCTTTTGTTTTTTCTACTGTCTCATTTATGGGTTACCTACAAAACTTAATACCAAACTTAATACCAACTTGCTTTTAATTCCAGGACCCCATTGCATGTGCATGTAAGCAAAGTTTAAAATTTTGATATTAATGTAAGGAAAGTGTTATTTGGGATGTATCTAAATATTTTTCTATATATATATATACACACTCACACATAGACACATATGAGGAAACATTCTCCTCAAATGCAATTATTTCTTCTTCTTTTGTAGCATGTAACTCTCATTCATTGTTCATTACACTTGTTATACATCAAGTTTATAAATAGACAGGTAATTTTTATTTCTATATAGATAATTTTACATATTATCTTCATTTATTACTTATCATAAATAAAGTATTTAAAAATTATATAAAACTTATGAATTAAAATAATATATCATCGAATAGAATATGCAAGTAGAAAGAAGTATATATCACTTTACCAAAAATATATATATATATACTTCCTTTTAAATGGACCCTTATGACATTATTGAGCTGAGAAACAAATATTTTAGTTTCAATGCAGAAAGAAAAGATGATACTTATTTTTGAAGTTCGAAACTTTTGCATGAGTAGCCCTCTCTCTATTCTGCTTTTCTCGAAGAAACAAAAAGGTTTAGATCTATGAAAAGTTTCATTCCACATTGATTCGATAGGATAAAATAATAAACAACAAACTTTGCTTGTACAAGAATCAATCAACCTCACAAATATCTTTTGGGCTTTACAATTATTTGATCTTATATATTCTATTCGGTCCCTACTATTTTAGAAGTTTTAAGCTTGTATTTATGATTTAGTTAACATTACTTAATCATCTTTGACTATATGAGAATAATTGCGTTTAAAAGTATAAATCAAACATTAAATTTAACTTTTAATGATTATAGATATATTTATGAGTAATTTGGATTCACTACTTAACATGTCTTATGAATAGTTTAGACACGATTTATTTTATGATTTTATTAAAATTAAAATAGTGTTAGTTATAAAATTAAGATGAATCACATTGCTTTATAGAAAGGTCCTATTTGATAATAATTATGTTTTTAGCTTTATATTTCTAAAACTCATGCTTATTTTCTCTCAAATTTTTTCTATAGTTTTCACCCTCATGAAAGAAACATTTGAATTCTTAGTCAAATTCTAAATATAGAAACAAGTTTTCAAAAATTAATTTACTAGTTTTTAAAACTTGGCTTGATTTTTGAGAATATTGTTAGAAATTAGTCTATATATATATATATATATATAGGTAAAAATATGGAAGGTAATGTTTATAAACTTAATTTTTAAAAACAAAAAACAAAATAGCTATCAAATAGGTCATTAGTTTATCAAAGTAAGTAGATTATTTAAAAAACGATAACTTGAGAGACGTGAGATATAAAATTTGAGTCCCCAACACAAGATTTTTAGAGAAAATTGATTCATTAAATTAAACTTTGAATTTATATTGATTTCAATATAGTATAGTGAGGACACTCTCTAATACATAATCCTTTGATGCTTTCTCTCGAAAAGTAAACTTTAATCCTCAAGCTTGCCGATCTTCTTGAATGATCCGCCTTTGAGCTTCATGATCTCTTGGAAGATCAACCTTTGGCTTGTTGATTAGATTTAATTAGCCTATCTTTGGGCTTGATGATCTTTTTGGAAGATCGACATTTTGGCTTGATGATCTTTTTTTGAAACATCGACTTTTAGGCTTGATGATCTTCTCTTGGATATGATCGACTTTTGGCTTGTTGATTTAGGTTGGATTGACCTTTGAAGTTTTTGACTTCTGTCTAGATTGTCTTTAAAGTTTCTGACTTTAAGTGCTTCAAAAAGTCTTCTTGAAATTTCATTGTTTAGAGCTTAAGAGTTTAAGATCTTCAATCTTCAGTTCTTCTAATCTCCATAGTTTTAGTCTTAAGAGCTTGTGAACTTGAGAGCCTCGGTTTTCGGATTTCAAAGTTTTAGAGCTTCCTCCTTCAGTTCTTCCAATCTCCCCACAAATGAACGGGTAAGACCTCTATTTATAGAGTTTCCATGGGCCTTGGACCCATTGCTCTTGAGTCCAAAATTTGGGTTTGCCCCTTAGGCCCAATATCTTCTTTGGCCGAAATTTTCACAATGGGCTTAAATTATATTGGTCTTTAGATCTAAGCAACTTTAGTTACTTGTCCCTTATTACACAATGGACTTAGGCTTTCATTGTAATGATGTGACAATTTGTTATTAGCTAAAATTTCTCATTCAACAACAAAATTTGGGAGTGAGAAGATTTAAATTTCTAGCTCCTTAGTTGAGAACACCCACTTTAAAATATAGGAAAAGTATCAATATTTATTCCCCTAAGAAAATAACTTCTGAAGAAATTGAAGGGCAGTTGGATGAATTTTGTTAGAGAAATACTTATAAAAATAGGAAAAATAACAACTTATGCCCTAGACTTTGGGATTATATCAATAGGACTTTAAACTAATAATTGTATTAATTTAAATCATAAATTTTTGTAGATGCATACATTCCATTACCTGATAAACATAGGCTTATAGTTTTATCAATTAAGCCCATAAACTTTCACAAGCTAACCAATTTGGACTCTCAATTAAGATTTACCTTTTAAAATTGTCTATGCAACAATTCTAGTTGTCCATTTTGTTAATCTGATATTGAAATGTATACATACGTGTAAGAATTGTTACATTGACAATTTTCAAAGATAATTTTAATACAGTCTAAATTTATTCCATCATGACCTTTATAAATTTAGTTAAAATACTATAAGTCTCACACGAAAATTTTCAAATAAAATTCGAAGAAGGGTGTAAATTGATACACTTGTGAACATTTAAAATTTAAATTGATACAACCTAAGATTTAGGTATATAAATTGATATTTTTTTTATATATATTTATCGAATTATTTCGACACTATAAATGTAAAGAAAAAAAACCCTTAAGTTTTTTACTATGTTGTCGTGTTCCTCTTCAAGTACTGCATGCAACCCAATGCACACGTTAAAATTTTCAGTTTTTATAATGTTGTCGCTTTCTATTTGCATGTAACTCTGTTTTCTTTGTTCCTAACACTTGTTAAAAAGTAAATTCATTTTCATTAAATAATAATAATAAATAAATAAATAAAATGCAGCTTCGCTGCATGGTGGAAAAATGGACACGGATGAGAAGAATAAGCAAGGAAGTGGAGAGAGAAATTGACAATACGAGAATTATGGCAACGGTTGTTTAATTTATTTTTATTATTTTATATTTGAAAAAATTCTTTTTTTTTTTTAGTGTTCGTAGTTTGAAGAATAGGTTTATTTGATTTATTTTTTTAAATATTTATTTTTAGTCTTCAAAATTTAAGAGTTTTTTTTTTTTTTTTTTTTACAAGATACCAACTAGGTTAATACATCTGTAGCATTAAAAAATTTCAAATTATATCTTTTTAATTTCTAAATTTTTAAAAATATGATTTAGAAAGGTATATTTTAAAAATTTAGTCTTCTAATATTTAATGACAAAACGTACCTATTTTTAAAAATTAGTCTTTAAAATAATAATAAAAAATAATTATATGACATTTAATATTAGAAGACTAATTTTTTAATTATATGTTAAATTTTAGATATCATATAATTATTTAAAAAATTATAAAAGATGCTTCAAAAATCTTTTTTATTGTTAAGAATTCATGAGTTAACCATATAAATTCTAAAAACTTAGGGAGCACTTATTCTAACAAATTTAAGAACTAAATAATTACATTTTTAAAATTCTTGGATGCAAATATTCTTCGAAATTTGAAAATTAAAAATGTGATTTTCCTTTATTTATTATTATTTCGTTTGAAGAGTGGTTGTAAGTTTAAACTCTGCAAAACCAACATTCATTTTGTGCTCATCTCGAGGGAAAAACTACACCTGTTTGAAGTTTCATTCCAAATGCATGATATAATTAATAATTCAAAGTTTAAATTTCATTTCATATTTAAACTTTTACATAGTTTCATTTTGAAATATAAAATTTTAAAGATACGAAAGTGAGATACATCAACTAATAGTGATCAAGAGTTACGTGATTTGAATCGGTTCTATTTTTATTGGATTAAAAAAAATTGAAGAATTATATAAACTTTTAATATTGTTCAATTTTAGTCCATATATTTTTAATTGTCCAAATTTAGTCTACTTTTAATAAATTTGAATTTTAATCCTTCACATTTAATATTGATAAAAAATAGTTAAATAATAATAATCTTCATAGAAAAAAAAGACACAATATGAATAGAGAAATATTTTGGTGCACCAAAGTTGCAACACAATTTGTCATGTGGAACTTTTATTTCTTCTTTTTAAAATAGTTTTTTTTTTTTTTGGTTTGTTGTGTAACATGAATACACCTAGGTATTACTCATGTGAATGTATATGTTTGCGCAATTTGTAAAGGGAATGCTAATAGAACTTTTGAAAAAAAAAAATCAACTAATAAAATAATTGCATGGGCCAAAGTAAGGACAACTCAAGTGTTAGTATGCTTTAATATGATAGAGGTGTTCGAATAACTCAACCACATTTGTACAAAAATAATAATAATAAATAGAATAACTAAATAGATATTTAAAAGTGTATGGACCAAGATTATTGATTAAAATTTCTTTTTTCAGTACAATTGGGGATAAGAAGACTCAAATCATAGACTTTTACCATTATTAACACATTTGTATGTTAATTAACCTATACTTGATTTCACTTATTTAGTTAACAAAATTAGTATTTTAACCAAATTCACCTATATAAATTAATGATAGATTTAATATCTTAGACTACATTTTTCAACTACCCTAACCATTCAAAATTAACACACTTGCAGAAGAATACAAAATGGTTTGCCTTATCTTGTAAAAGGACAGGACACAATGTTATTCATTGTATCTCTCCTTTAAATACGTCATATGGTTACATAGCCAGCTTTCCAAGTTTCTCTTTGTTTTTTGCTTTGTCAACTTCCTTTCCATTCTTTCCAGAACTCTTTCTTGTCATCATCTTTGATTCTCTCCTATATATATATATAAACTACACCAACATCTAACTTCATTAATTATTTAAATTAAGTTTTCAATTAGTTTGTTAATGGTGTGATTTTCTGGCTAAAACTCCTAAATTTCTAACCTTTATGTTGGTCCAAATTCATTCAATTTGTGGTATTCATATATTGTTGCATCATTAATAAAACAAAAGTATTAGAAAGCATGTTTTTCTGATTGATGTATATATGTACATCTAGTTAGTATGCAAAGGACGGTAATTAAGCTAAAAAGAGCAAACTTACCCTATCTCTGACTGTTTAAACTTTAATTTAGATCTAATAATTGATACTCGAGTTACAAGAGAGAAATTGAGTTTGTCAATTGAAATGTTGTTTCTTTCTTATGAATCAAATAATTGATATACTTCGCAAGAAAATTTTGGGAACCTAAAGAAAAGACGAATATATATATATATATATATAGAGGAATCCAAAGTAGTCTTCATGCATAGGGTGAGATTCCATTATATATCGGCCTCAAACAAAGAAGCGAATAAGGCAACATATCTACCATTGAAATTAAATATACGATTGTTCATGTTTATTTGTTTGTTTGTTTTTGTTTTTCTAATAATGCATTCTTGATGATGTTGTTTTAAGTCTGTTGTTTCACAAATTATGAGATGAGTTTTGACAAAAATATTAAAAATCTATACATATGTTTTTTTGATGTTTACCTTTTGAAGTTTGAGTAATTTTATAAAATTATCTCATGAACTATAAGATTGTACTGTTTCATTGTGTTTGAAGATATATGGTATATTTTATTGTAAAATGATTGAGTGAGGAGGGATTTTAATGACTTTATACTATTAATTATATTCATTATATGGATCTACCTATCAATTCAATAATGGCTTCTCTCTCCTTTGAGGTATCTTTTTTTCCTCTATCTCGTCCCTTCACTTAATTTTTGGAACTCCCAAATAAAATCAGATTTTTTTTCCTATCTTTTTCAGAGTCTCTCTCTTCCATGATTTTGAGGATTTTTTATCTTTTGAAAACTCTATGATTTGAGTGTATATATATAGAATGTAAAGAAGGGCAGTAGATTCTTTAAAGGGAGATGATTAAATGGGCAGACTACCTTCAATGAATGAAATAATAAAAAGTGTCAAGCTAGATGGGATTCGAGAAAGACGGGGTGCTTATTATTTTAGTATATTGGGGACCGTAGCTCTAAGGTCTCCTTATATACTAGTTTAATTAGGGTTCCCATTGAAGCCTAATCAATCGAGGAGGAATAGGCTTCTACCCGTTAAGTCCATACCCAATGGGAATCTAGGGTCTTTAATTAAATAGATCACATAATAGAGCCCAATCTAATAAAATAACTAAATGTGATAAAATACTAATCTACATACATAGCCCATATTTTAATTATACGTATTTTAAATAACATCTATTACTCTAAACTTTGGTGATATCACTTTGGAGATGATATCAAATAAGTTCTTAAATCAATTATTGTATCAATTTAAACTCTATCAATATTACTAGCCTCCATCACGTTTTATTTAAATTCTTAAACTTTTATAAGAAATCATAATTTAGACTCTCAGTTAGGATTTTTTTAAAAAAAAAAAAAAAATTCATGCATTAATTTTTGTTAACCCGACATTTGAAGAAGTCTATACGCTTGTAAGAATTGATGCATGGACAATTTTTAAAGGTAACCTTGTAAATTGATTCACTTATGACAGTTTAAAAATATTAGAATGTCTTGAATCTGTTATCTGAACACTTCTAAATTTGTTTTTGTATTTATGTTATTTACATTAGTTATGATTTTGGCCCTGATATAAAGGTTACCTAACGCCCAGACAATAGATGACACTCAAAATGTTGCAGCAATTCACGAAAAACACAATCTTAGGGAGAGAGAGCAGAAGAACACTTAGTTTGGTGCAATATAACCTACATCTGAGAGGCACTATGCCCAATAAAGATAACTTCACTAATATAATTGTTAAGCAATTACAACATGGTACTTATTTGTAAACAAAGGACTAATACAATGACACATGTATAGTTTAACTCCTTGAATGATCACCTAGGCTCCCCTTAGATGTGAGACTCCTTCTTAGTATACCTTAGGCTCCCCTTAAATATGTGGATATTAGTGAATAACACAACTTAAACCCCCTTTAAGTGTGAGACTCTCTCGTTGTGCCTTAGGATCCCTTTAAGTGTGAGATCATTTCTCACTAAGATTTTATCTTTCCTCTTGACAAGTGAAGACCATTCCACTTGATATATTTAAACTCCTCTTAAGTTTAAGAATCCTTTCTCTACTACAACAACTAAGTGATTCGATAGAGAGCTTGAGAATGACTCAAGAATACAACATCACAATCTTTGTTTATGAAAGATTGGCACACAGTGAATTGATCTCTTCCTAACAAGCACATGACTCTGATCTTTCTTTTTTGAACAATCAACCCTAATATGATAAGCCACCATCCTTTAAATATATGCAACATAGAAGGCAAATTGTCATTTCACATAATGAGGAAAAACATCACGAATAAGGTAGATTGGATTTTCCCAACAAGAAAAGAAATAAACAGAAACATCAATAATACCCTATGCAACATCTTGTCTGAGATCGTGAATGTAGAAACACCTTGACAGATAATTCATTATAACCCAAATAATGGAGCAAGCTGCAACAACATCGGTCTTAAACAAATTTAGCCAACATCAAAACCAAATCCCTAATAGGCCCTATGGTTTAGAGGAGTACGCTATATGTAAACTCTTTAACCTTTTTTTTTTTTTTTTAACGAGAAAACTAGTAAACCAGAGATCGTTAAACGTACTAAGATATCTCAACTAGGTTGACACCTATAGCGTCTCATCATTTCCCAACCCACTAGAGATGGATTCATAAAAAGGGAGAATATATACAAAGGGAGAGCTAAAGATGCGCTCAGAGACACTTTTGTAATTTGTAATATGATATTTTCTCTCTAATAATAAATTGCTCTCTCCTTCTGCTCATAGACGTGGTTAATTCACTAATAGTGAACCACACAAATCTTTGTGTCAATTTCTTTACTCTTTTCATTTTCTTCCTCTTTTTGGTTGTCCATTTCATAAGAAGAATTTTAATGAATAGAATTATAAGTCCCATATGATGTTTTTAAAATGAATTAAATTTGAAAGAGGGTGTAAATTGATACACTTTCAAAGGTTTTAGAATTTCAACTGACACAAAACTCTCAAAATTTAGAGTACAAATCGATATTAAAAAAAAATGAAAAACATACTCTTATCATTTTTCAGACTGGAAATTAAAATAGAGATTAAAAAAAAAAAAAAAAGCAAAAACCTAGAGAAAAGCAAATAAGTTACAAACACAAATCCAACTATTTTTTCCTTTCTTTATAATATACATTGGTAAATCTTCCTTTGGCAGACAAACATTTGGAAGCTATCTAGGATTTAGCTAAGATTTGCCCCTTCAAACATTTGGAAGCTAACATTTGGATGCAACATATATATATATATATATATATATATATATATATATATATATATATATATTATATATATATATAGTTGCCAAAAGCTAATAATATAAAATAAAAGAATGAAACCATAGATTTCAGAATAGTGAAATTTGTCACTCATTCTGGTCTCTGCCACCCAGGGATTTATTCTTTTATTATTATTATCTTTCGTCCTCATTGAAATAGGAGAAGTCGTTGACCAAATATACATATTTAAATTAGTTGGGGGAATGTTTATAGTCAAGATTCAAGAAAAAGAAAAAGAGAGGAATGACGATGATGATGATAATGAAAAAGAAGCTTAATGAATCAATATGAAGATAAAGATTGGTTAATATTAAAATGTTAATGTAAGGACAGATCATTGCCATCAAAGCCATGCTTATACTTTTTGTCCTCATCGTTTTTATTTCTATCCTTCAGTCTCTCCTACAGTTACCCCTCTGTCACTTTGCTTTTATATGTTTTTCATGCTATAACCATGTGATTGGTTGGGAGCTACAAACTTTGAAAGATAGAAAGATATTTTAGGGGAAAAGAGGCTTTTCTTTTTTTTTTTTAGTGCAACAAATTAAACTGTGCCCTGGAGAAAAAAAAAAAAGAAAAAAAAAAAACTTACCCCCAGAAGAAACCACCATATATTTTTGAAGACGATGAACAATAACTACAACTAGAAGGTTATTAACTTTAACATATACTTCACACACGATATCAATATTAATGTTCAAAAGACGCTATCGAATCGAACATAATTTAATTGACATACGAGTGTGTTAGTATCTACAAGATCGATTAATTTTATAATAATAATTAGATTATGATGCTAGTTGCTGACGTTAACATAACTTTTGATTTTATAAAAATTATGACATTACATTTGTGGCATTTTTTGTTTGATAGTTTCATGGAAAAAGAAAACATATAACAATAAATCAGTCCTAAAAATTGCTTACAACGTGCACTATCCAGAGAGAGAAATGGAAAAAAATGGTATATTTTGCCATAATAATAATAATAATAATAATAATAATAATGTCGAAACCCTTTTTGTTGCCAAAAATGGGTAATTTAACGACGAGCTAATTAGATGTAAAATAGGAAGGTTTTTGAAAAAGGGGAAAAATGGTTTGAGGAAAAAGAGAGAGAATAGGGTTAGCTCTGCATATTGTGTTTTTAATCACACAATGATAAGATGGAGAACAAGTGGGAAATTGGAAATCAATAATTGTCTTCTTTAATTGCCCTATAAAATGCTTTTCCATTTTGGGGATTAATGTCACATAATCCATATTAAATCAATCCTTTTCTATTTCACTATGATTGAAAAGGGCGAAATTGTCCCCAAAGTTGCATGCGTTTGAAAAAACCCAACAAAAAGAATATATAATTTTTCTTTTCTTAATATCAAAGTTAAACTCCAAAATTTTAAAAAGTTTAATTTAATATTTAAACTTTTACAAATGAATTAGTCTATCCACTCCATTATGTTTCATCTGGAAAAAAAATATTGTGAGACTCATAATTATATCAATTAAACCTCTAAAATTTCATAAGTGAATCAACTTAAAATTTCACGAGTGAATCAATTTAAAATTTTAGTTAAAAGTTTTATAGGTAAAATATACTTTCGGTTCTTGAAATTTGAAGTATGAAAAAATTTCAAAAGTAATTATAATAAAAAGTTTAAATTGATTCATTTATATTTTTTAAGAATATATAAATTGATAATTAAATCTACAATTCTTTAGCCCAATGTTTTTGGAATGAAATCTAAACAAGAGTAAATTGGATACATATTTTAAAATGTTTAGAGTTTTAATTGATACAACTCAAAATTTAAGGATATTATAAATATGTTTTTTTCCCTTTCTAATGGTCTGCGCTATGAGATGGGCTAATAGATTTGGAATTAAACTAATGATCGTCAATCTCTAACTCTTAATTACAATTTCAGTGACTGTATCAATATCATCCACCAAAGAGCCAAATGGGAAATGTGTCCCAACCACTACAAACTTTCATATAAATAGTGTTTTCTACTAATTGATTTTGCTCTTTGTTGATTAATTAACCAAACTCTTCACAATTAAATCAGATCTTGTTCCTGTTGGGATGTTACTTAGATTACGAACTTTATCTTAATAAATTGGATACATTAATCTAAACAATGTTCATGGATCTTATACATTCACGTACTGTATACATGAAAATGATTTGGTTCATGCATAATTTGAAAACGTGTATGAATATGAGCCATATTAACAAAATCACTTACTTTATATGAAGCCATTTTCAAAAGAGAGAAGCATTTTTTATTTATTTACTTTTCAAGTACGGATTTGTGAGCAGTGGGGAGTGCCCACTCTCCCATCACCATCTTCAACAATAATAATGAATCCTGAATAACGAAACAAAGAGCAACAGAAACAAATTTGTCTAAAACTAAACATTTTATTCCTATTCCTATACCTTTATGTTGATATATATTTTATGTATAAGTAGTTTGAACAAGGCTAAACTTATTGAAAGTCTAGTTTTAAATTCAAAGGGGACATAAATAAAGGAATATGATGTGTTAACTTCAAATGAATAGCAATGGGGCACATTGTTGTAAATGAAAATGACGGAAACCAAAAGCATCTTTTTCCTTCTTTTATATCATGCAATATTCTTAGCCAAAATCATTAGCTCTAATAACAATAAGGCTGCCATAATTCCGAAACTTTCGATACAACTATCAATCGCCACTAATTTTCTTTAACACCTTCTTCAAACTTCTACATTCTTCTTCCATATATTTCTTAATATAATAAATAAAAGGAGGGGAAAAACTCTAAATGATTAACTAGTTCATGTCAATGTGCATGTAATAATCCATTATAAATCCTTCGAATACGAATATTATATGCTACATACATAGATGATAGATGAAACAATGTCAATATATATAAAGATATTATATATGAAGAGAGGGATTATATATATATATATAGAATTTTCAATACGAAACAATTTAAAGAATATGATTTTACATGTATGTGTTTAACATTTTAAATTTTGTATATATGACAAATATTTTTGTTTTTAATATTATGTTTATTTGTTTTGCCAAAATGAGCTTTATAATGATTTCAACTTTCTTCTTTTTTTTCTTTTTTCTTCTTCTTCCATATTTTTATAATTTAAGATTTTTTTTTAGAGAATTACAATTTAAGAAGTTTTACATAATTTCTTCTTTAAAAACTTGAATTGTCTCCCTTTTTTTTCTATGCTCTATTTTCTTTTAAATTTTTTTTCTTTTTTTCTTTTTTTTTTTTAAAAAAAAAACTTCTAAAAACAAAACTTGAATTTGAGCTTATTTTATTTTATTTTAATTCACTATATTTTCTTCTTATCCTTTAATTTTTTTCTTACGACAATTTTTTAAAGCGTCTTATTTTTTTTTTTATAAAGAATTTCTTTCTCGCTATTTCTTTCTTTCTTTGTTGTATCACTCTTTTTCATACTTTTTTAAAGTAACTTAATTCCATTTTTTTTTACAAGAGCTGAACTACGAGTAACTTGTGCTTCAACTTTATCATCAATTATAATTTGCAATAGTGATCTAACTCTTGCTTGAGAGATCATCTTTTTTTGATGATTAATCGTGGTTACCAATTCTTCCAACAGTGATTTAACTCATACTATGAACATGTCTTTTTAGGTAGCCAGAAAGTTTAATTTGGATTTAAGCCCAACAACTGTCAGCTATAATTTGCAATAGTGATCTAAATCTTGCTAGAGACATCATTTTTTTTGGATGATTAATCGTGGTCACCAATTCTGCCAACAGTGATTTAACTCATACTATGAACATGTCTTTTTGGGTAGCCTGAAAGTTTAATTTGGGTTTAAATCCAACAACTGTCCATAAGGTAGATAATAAATCAGATAGCAATCACCAAGTACTTAGTATCAATCAAAGTGTGTATCATCATAAAATATATCAATAATATATCAGTCAAGTGTATATATCAACAGTATAAACATGTATATCATTATAAAATATACTGACAGTATGTCAGTCAAGTGTATAGTAGTGTAAATGAGTGTAACATTATAAAGTATACCAACAATATATTGATCAAGTGCATCAACAGTATAAATGTGGGTATCATTATAAACTATATCAACAATATGTCAATAAGTGTATTGATAATATAAACATCTATATCATTATAAAGTATATCTACAATATGTCAGTCAAGTGTATTAATAGTATAAATGAGTGTATCATTATAAAGTTTATCAACAGTATATCAATAAAGTTTATTAGCAGTATCATCATAAGGAATATCAACAACATGTTAGTCAGGTGTATCAACATTATAAATGAATATATCATTAGAAATTATATCAACATAATTTCAATAAAGTTTATTAGCAGTATATTAACAACATATCAGTATTATATTTTAACATCAATATATCATCAACTAAAGAATATATATATTTTTTTAAAATTAATTGGTTGAAAAATATTGTATTTACTTCAAATAAATTGGTTGGAGTTTTTTTTCTTCAAATTAATTAGGGAGAGAAAATGTAACAAAATAGAAATGAAATAAAAAAAAATTTAGGAAATTGAGCAGTGAAAAGGCATGAGTGTATCAAACATCAATCAATAGATATTTGAAGTAACACATGAGTGTTTCAAACCTAAAACATGAGTTTATCAACGATATATCAGATCTAAGACAGTAGTGCTTCGAGTGCATCAAGGGATATCAAGTGTATCAAGTGTGTATCAAGTGTATCAGGTGTATCAAGTGTATCAAATATATCAATTGTATATCAAGTTTATCAAGTGTATAAAGTATATCAGGTGTATCAAGTGTGTATTAAGTATATCAGGTGTATCAAGTGTGTATTAAGTGTATCAGGTGTATCAATTGTGTATCAAGTTTATCAAGTATATCAGGTGTGTATTAAGTTTATCAAGTGTATCACACACGTGTATCAAGTGTGTATCAAGTTTATTAGATGTATCACACATATGTATTGGGTGTATCAAGTGTATCACATATATAGCGCAAGCTAGACTTGTTTTTTTTCCCATTTTTGCAAAAATAATAAGCAAGTGCCCCACATATATATATTTATTTATTGGAGAGGTAGCAAATTAAAGCACGATTTGTGGTATATGAAAGGGCTCGAACTCATCATGTTTGGGCCACGTGAGAGGCATATGCATGTAAAATGACCATAATCTAATGCATTTTATATGTTGGAATTATGTCCCATATATTATGGGCATTCCAACTAGAGATGGTATGAAATTATATGACAACAAAGGACAACATAAAATCTTCTTATCTTTGTGTTTTATGTCCTATCTCATAACCACTAAGCATGCAAGAGACCAGGATTTTGGGTGGTTATGATCATATAAAAAAAGAGAAAAAGGGAAAAATATTCGTTCTTAAATAAATGGGATCGTTGATAAGAGTTAGAATTCTTTATTAAGCCGATAACACCAAAACTCATCACAAGCCATATGGTCAAAATCTATTTTAAAAATTATGAAGTTGTGAAAATCATTCTCGACGTGAATATAATTTTTCTTTTCGTTCGTCTCTTTTGTTGTATTGTTTCGTTCTCACACACGTTTTTTCAATAAAATATTCTATTGGGAGAAAAAAAAAAAAAAAAACACCCACCACCCCCCCTTCTATAATACAAAAAAAAAAAAAAAAAAAAAAAAAAGAGAGACTTGTTGTTTATTTGAAATCATTATAGCAACGATTACCTCTTGAATAAACATGTAAGAAACATCTGTTAGACATGTTTTAAGGAGTTTTCAAATCAATTGTTAAGCAAAAGCAAAGTACATAGACAATCCTAATAAATATGGTAGGAGTATTAGAACTGGGAAGACAGAGGATACAAAGATGATGTTTGTAAATTTGGAGCCCCACATTGGTCTCCGACAAAAACAAAAACACAAAACGAACTCTCTCCCTCTCTCTCAAAATAATGTAACTGCTGAAAAGACCAATTTGTATAATCCAAAAAGAATTCAAAACACCTTCCCGATCTCTCTACCACCTTTTTCTTTTTTTTTTTTTTTTTTCTTTCTTTCTTTCTTTTTGGTTATTTTGTGGGGTGAGGAGACAAGATTGTTATTAAAGATGTCTCCAAGTATTTACGTATAGTATTGAAAGATATGTTTGTAATGGTCGAACTTCACTCGAAGCCCTCATATATATAAACACACCGAGAAAAAATTTGGGTGCAACTCGACCACCACTCAATAGAATTATGCTATGTAGCACGATTTTCTTTAATAATTTAATTTTTTTGAGTAAAAGAAAAGAAAAGTATACGAAAAAATGTGCAACTGCATCTAATTATTAAGATATATATATATATATATATATATATATATATATATATATATATATATATAAAAGAAAGAAAGAAGAGTATTGTCATATAGTTTATAAGTATATAGGGTATATTTTAGAAGGGGAGAAAGGGGGAGGGGGTATGTTTGATTTGGATGGTTTTCTATACTTCAAGTGTCAAGACAGCACATGGAGAGAAAGGGAGAAGGGCACACTGTAAGTTTAATTTTGATGGAAATTTTAAGCCTTTCTTTTTTAGGGAAAAAAGAAAAATTTGATAATCAAGGAAGAAGGAGATATATAAGAGATGCAAGCATTTTTTTTTTTTTTTTAATTTTTTTTAAACAAAAATATTATTAAAGAACGCTCGTCCTCTCTCTCTTGTTCTCTAATTTTTTCTCGTTATTTCTCCCCCTCCCCAATGTTATTATTTAGGTTAAAAATATTTGAGGGCATCATGTTTTTACAACCTTACTTGAGTGCAACCTAATCAATATCCATCTCTATCTCCAATCATAAAAGGAAAAAAAAAAAAAAAAAAACTTAAAAGTTGACTGCACAAATAAGTGTAGCCTGAAATACACAAGTAATTTTTTTCGAAGTGAAATTATTTTCTTCTTTTCCTTTTTTCTCTTTTTTCTTTTTACTGAAATATCTTTTAATTCTTTTTATTATGTGCATCGAAAAAAGATAGGTAAATTACGAAGATATTGTAGTTTAAAAAAGTAATTAGAAGAATATAGTAGTTTGTAAAATATTTATGATAATATTATTGTTTGGAAAAAAAAAATTAAAACTAAACCCATCATCCATCCCATTCGGCTGAACCTGCGAGCTAAGTCCACCCTCATCATTTTTTTTATCTCTCTCATTTTTGTCCTTTTCATTTCATTTACACTAAAAACGTCATTTGGGAGATTTATAATTGTATTGAATATCACTTTTAGGAATAATAATTAAGTGTATAGCAACATTTTTAAAAAAATTGCAAATATAGCAAACTTTATCAATAATAAACTCTATTACTAATACACTTCTATAAGTGATATGATCTATCACTAATATATTTTGAAAGCAAAATCAAAATTGTCATATATGAAATTTATTTTGCATTGTGCTATATTTGCAAATACTTTGAACCTAATTGTTATATTTATAACGACCTCTTATAATAATTAAACTCTTAAATTGTAATAAGTAAATCAATTTGGACAATTTATTAAGATAATCTTTGAACATCATCCACACAATAATTCTTACACATGTGTAGATTTTTTCAAATATAGGATTAAAAAATGGATGATTGAAATTGGTGCATGAACAATTTTCAAATATTAACCTAACTGAGAGTCTAAATTGATTAATTTAAGAAGGTTTATGATTTTAACTAAATCGATTTTCAAATATTATTCTAATTGAGCCTAGATGCTCATAATCTCTTTCTTAAATACAAGACCTGAACTTTTGTAGAAGGATTATCACAATTTTTTTTTACAAAATATCACAATTTTTACAATTGTTTTTAAAAATTAAACCAAAATTTGAAACCTACTTTTTCTTTTAATTTCAAATTTTGGTTTAGTTTTTTACATTGAATGTTTTAAAATAGTTGTAAATAATTGATAACAAATCAAGAAATTTGGTCATGAAATGAGTGTTTATAGACGTAATTTTTAAACTTTAAAAATAAAAAAGTGAAATAGTTAATTCCAACAAAGAAAATATTGTCAAAATTAGGGATAAAACGAAATTTCTCCCTAAGAAAATTCAAACAAAGAAAATAAAGAAAAAAAAAGGTGGCAATTAGGTTGTATAAACAACTATATTTTTCTCAATATTGTTTTAAACTACCATATTTGTGTAAATTTTCCAAGTTTAGAAGGAGCTGAAATATTGCTTTTATTAGAGGTTGGGTGAGTGCATGTGTGTAAGTTGTCAACATCTATATGGCCTTAACCTCTATAAATAGCGAGAAGATTATGGCATTGTAATCTCTCACTTCTTATCTTTCCTATTTACAATCATCATCCTAAGTTTCCCTCCCTCATTCTCAACCACAACATCTACCCCCACAGCCCTACTAAGTAAAGTAGCATTCCTTCTTTTCAAATTCCTTAAACTCCACAAAATTTATAAACTATAAACACAACATAAACAAATTTTCCTTTTTTTTTAAAAAAAAAAAAAGGAAAAAGAAAACATGGCCACCATCCCGAAAATGAGTGAGGTCTTCAAAACCCACCCTCTCCACATTCCCGACAACAAAAACCTCGACTCTTTCCAACAACTCCCTGAAACTCATGATTGGATTCAACCCGACTCTTTCCCTTCCTTCAGAGACTCCAACATTTCCATCTCCGACTCTGTCCCCCTAATTGACCTTTCTCTCCCTAATGCCCCCGAGCTCATCCGCAATGCCTTCCAAACTTGGGGGGCATTCCAAGTCATTAACCACGGCGTCCCCATTTCCCTCCTCGACTCCATGGAATCCACTGTCGATGCCCTCTTCAATCTTCCCTCTCCTCAAAAACTTAAGGCCACTCGTCCCCCCGACGGCCTCTCCGGCTATGGCGTCGCCCGTATCTCCTCCTTCTTCCCTAAGCGTATGTGGTCTGAAGGATTCACCCTCGTCGGTTCTCCTCTCGAGCATTTCAAGAAACTCTGGCCTCAAGACTACACCAAGCACTGGTACTATTATTACTATCGCAAACTGTGATTCATCGTCAACAACCCCCATCTTTAATAACTATTTGATTTTTTATTTTTAAAATTACGTCTAAAACACTATACTGTTTTTAAATTTAATTTGTTTTGTTTACAACCAAAATTTGAAAATTAATGAAAAATAGTATTTTTTTTCTTTTAAAAAATAGGAAAAGAGTTCGGTAGTGTTTATATTTTTTGAAATTTGGCCTAAAGAATTCTAATTATGTTATTTAAAAATATATAAATTAATGTAAGAAATTAAAATAAAATAAGCTTAATCTTTAAAAGAAAAAAATGGTTACCCTATTTTATATATATATATATATATATATCTCACATAATAAAATAAAAAAATTAATATCAATTTTCTCTTCAAACTTGTCATATTGTATCAATTGGAATTATAAAATTTTAATTTCATCAATTTTAACTATAGTTCAATTTCAGCTAATTCACCTAATATTTTAATTAAAAACACAATACTAAATGCATCTTAAGATTATTAATTTAATTTTGTTTAAAATGAGCTTGATCAATATACAAATTAAATCATTAAATAACATTCACATAAATTTTATTAGAGTGAGAAGTTATTAGATGATTAAATTGCACCCCTTAAATGAGATGGTATAATTTGTTTCAGTGATATAACGGAAGAATACGACCGAGAGTTAAGGAGTTTATGTGGAAGGCTGATGTGGCTTGGATTAGGGGGCTTAGGGATAACTCGAGAGGACGTGGAGTGGGTCGGGCCGGATGGGGATTTCAAGACTAGTCATGCAGCGATTCAGTTCAACTCCTACCCCGTTTGTCCGGACCCGGATCGAGCCATGGGTCTCGGGGCCCACACCGACACCAGCCTCTTAACCATTGTGTACCAAAACAACACAAGTGGGTTACAACTTTTGCGTGAAGGGAATCGGTGGGTGACAGTGGAGCCGGTACCCGGTGCACTTGTGGTTCAAGTGGGAGACTTGTTCCACATTCTCACAAACGGGTTGTACCCTAGTTCGTTACATCAGGCCTTTGTGAACCGGACCCGAAAACGCCTCTCGGTGGCTTACTTTTTTGGACCGCCAGAAGCCGCTCAAATTTCACCGCTTAAGAAACTTGTGGGCCCAACTCAACCACCACTTTACCGCACCGTAACTTGGACTGAGTACCTCCATAAAAAAGCCGAACTTTTTAACGACACACTCTCATCTATCCGTCTATGCGCTCCTCTCACTGAACTATTACATGTCAACGATCACAGCAAGGTAAAAGTAGGCTAATAACCTCCACCTCTTCCTACAGCTCTAGACTTCTTCCTTTTCTTCTTCAACGTTTCAAATCTTCTCCATTTTGGCTAACTATATAATAAATATTAATGTAATTAAAGCCAATTTGGATTTAAGGGCTTTTCATTTTTAATCAAAGGGAGGTTTGTGCTTGGTGGGTGTAAGTGAGAAATATGTATCTAATCCACGGTGTGTTTGTGTAAGTTTGGATTAGATAGGTGTGTGGAAAGTAAATGTAAATGAAATATGATTTGAAGAAAATTAAAAAAAAAAAAAATGTTTATGTTTTGGCCTATGTAGGACACATAATGAGTTATATCTTCATATCTATGAAAATGTATGTTTGTGTTGTGTATTTAATAATTGGACCTAATCTCGAGATTATTCTTCTCTCCCACTTCCCAACCAAATCACGCACATTCTTTTCAAAATGTTTAACTCAATCATTAATTGCTTTTTTTTTTTCTTTTTTTCTTTTAATACAACAAATCTAATCTCCAAACTTTAAAACCAAAAATACATATCAATTATCTCATAATTACCATTGAGCTAAACTCGTTTTAAAATAAGTTAGAGTGTTTGACATAATATTAAATGAAAATTACTTAGGTGAATCCTACCAAGATGTCGAATCATAATTTGCTACATAATAATTTTTTTTTTAAATATTCTTATTCATTCTTTTTGTTGTTGTGTGTGATTATAAGAATGAGACGCATAGAGATAAATGTATCTTGGGATGTACCTAAATATTGTTCATATTAAATTTACCTTTGCCCATCATTTAAATATTTAGATACAATCGATGATTTAACATAGTACAGAGCCAGATGTCCTATATTCACCTATGACAGAGCTTTCAGGGTCATAGTTATTTAACAAAAATCACCATAAAATTATACCCCTATACTTTTAAACTCCAATCTGACCATAACTATTCTCAGACAAACCCTAATATAAAAGTCTCATCCTAAGTGTTAGTCTTTGGATTTAAGTAAATTTGGCAAACCCATGTTTGTCTTGTGGGTTATTTGTCAAGCATAATTATATGTATATAATTTGATCAACAATTTGGAAAGATACTTTTCAAAAACATAATCTAGAAACGTAACCCATCCACGTACATAAAAGGAAAAACAAAGCAAAAGACGAAAAAAGAGGTGTATATCCTGCATTCTTCAAAGTTAAGTTACAATGGAAGCAGTGTTTTTATTTTTGTCACACATATATCCCATAATGGAGATAAGTGCACTAGTTTGCAGCAAGCTTAGTACTTATTGCAGTTCATTTCAATCACATCAAATTCACAGTTTGTCTCCTATTAAAGTAGATATAATTAACCCGTAATAATTGATACGTAATAATTGATACATGTAGTATTTCTTTGAGATTCACCTTTCGAATCTTCAAAAATCTTAAATAATTTCGAATTTTATATATTACAATAACATTACATAATTTTTTACTTGAAACGTTGGTGGGTATTCCACGAAGAAAAAAAAAAAAAAACATATTTATGGTCTAACTTGGTCTGGTTTATTATTGTTTTGATGTATTGAGAAATTTCATATTTAGAATGTGTTTTTTCAAGCAATATTCACACAATATGTTTGAATATATATGACATTGATCAAACTTCTGCCAGTTTAGGTAGGATTTGGTAACCATTTCATTTTTTGTTTTTAGATTTTAAAAGTTAAGTTTTTTTTTTTCTACTTATTTTCTCACAATGGTTTGCATATTTCTTAACTATAAGAGTTGAATTCTTACTCAAATTCCAAAAATATATACATATTTTTTTCGGTTTTCAAATTTGACTTGGTTTTTGAAAACATGGGTTAAAAATAGATAACAAAACAAAACATGAGGTGATAGGGATGTTTGTAGACTTAATTTTCAAGAACTAAAAACTAAAAACCAAAAACCAAATGGTCACCAAATGAGACCTTAGTTTTTTGTTTTATGTTTTTTAAAATTAAATCCATTTACACTCATATTCCACTGCTGAATTTCTTGATTTATTATCTGTTTTTAATTACCAATGCATTTTAAAAATAGCCCAAATTTTTAAAATTAAAAAGATAAATAGTTTTTTTTTTCTGATGAAGGTCCTACGATTGTATCAACCTAGTTGAGATATCTTGGTACACTTGCTGATCCCATTTCTTATAGTATCTTGTTAAAAAAAATAGCTTTTGAAACCATGTTTTTGGAATTTGGAAATTGACTAAGAATTCAACTTTATACTTAAGAATGATGCAAATAATGGTATGAAATTAAAAAAAAAAAAAGAAAAAAATCGACTTAATTTTCAAGACCAAAAACAAAAAACGAAATAGTTACCGCGTGTATAATTTAAATCAAATTTAGCCTATCTATAATTCAAATGGTGAAGTATATGTGCATCTTCTTATAGAGGCTAGTGAGATGCTATTTTATATCATAACATAAATAAATAAAATCATAAAAATAATATGTCATAGTTTCGTATTTATCCTTATACCAGTTTATTTTTCCACTAAATCATACGAATGGTGGTTTGAAGTAAATTTTTATTGAAATTAATTTAATAATAATTTTATTTTCAAAATTATTCGTAGAGGGAAAACTGGTAAAGATTACTTTTGTGTTTTTGTTTATTTAAACAATAAACTAAGTATATGGCCTATTTTTAAAATTTGAGGTATATTTTATTCAAACACAAATGCTAAAGTTTTATTTTTCCCTCACTTTGGTTGGTGCTCATTTGTTGTGTTTGTCAATATTGGTCATGTTTCAAATCTAAAAAATCTAGACAAAAGTGTTCGAAAAAGGAAGAAGATATTAGTGTACATGATGCGTAATATATAGTTTGAAGTATTATACATGAATTATTTGAATAGTGTTCCAAGTTTTGGATTTTATGATATTCACTGTTATCAGTATAATATCATCATATTTATGTTCTACTATCTACTTATATATAAACGGTATAAATATTTGGTATATAATTAATTCTAAAAGGAAAAAGTGCCAAAGTATTGAAACAAAAATTCACTAGTGAAAAGCTTAGATTCTGTTTGCTAATCATTTCGGTCCCGTTTAATAGCTATTTCGTTTTTTGTTTTTATTTTTAAAAATTAAGCTTATAGACACTTCTCCCTCTAAAAATTTTCCTTTGTTGGTTAGTTTTTACCAACGGTTTAAAAAATCAAGCCAAATTTTGAAAACTAAAAAAATTAGCTTTTAAAACTTGATTTTGTTTTTGGAGTTTGATTCAGAATCCAACCATTTTACTTAAGAAATATGCAAATTATTGTAAGAAGTGTGGGAAGGAAGTAAGCTTAATTTTCAAAAACCAACAACAAAAAATGAAATGGTTAACCAAACGGGGCCTTGGTTTTTAGTTTTTGATTTTTGAAAATTAAGCTTATTTCCTCTCATTTTCTTACCATAGTTTGTATCAATTTTGAATACAAGAGTTGAATTCTTAGCTAAATTCCAAAAATTAAAAAAAAAAAAAAAACTAAGGCGATGTTTGGTAACCATTTAGTATTTGATTTTTAGTTTTTGAAATTTAAGTCTATTTAAACACACCTTATATCTCTAAATTTCTTATTTTGATATCTACTTTTTACCCATGTTTTAAAAAAAAAAAGTTAATTTTTTAAAACTAATAAAACTAAGTAGTTTTCAATGTCTTTTTTTTTTTTTAATTTCATACCATTATTTGCATCATTCTTAAGTATAAAGTTGAATTCTTAGTCAATTTCCAAATTCCAAAAACATGGTTTCAAAAGCTATTTTTTTTAACAAGATACTATAAGAAATGTGATCAGCAAGTGTACCAAGATATCTCAACTAAGTTAAAAAAAAAAAAAGACATTGAAAACTACTTAGTTTTATTAGTTTTATAAAATTGACTTGTTTTTTTTAAAACATGGGTAAAAAGTAGATATCAAAATAAGAAATTTAGAGATATAAGGTGTGTTTAAATAGACTTAAATTTCAAAAACTAAAAATCAAATACTAAATGGTTACCAAACATAGCCTTAGTTTTTTTTTTTTTTTTAAATTAAGTTTATAAACAACCACTTCCATATATGATCTAGGCCTATTTATTCTATCATGCTCGTGTTATAAAATATATTTTACTTACCTTAAGATTTCTTGCCTCTTTTTGTAAGATTCAATACATTCAATATTTGAGATTTTTATATGGATGACCTATTCCCTCACGCCTTTATGTTTTGTGACCCACCTTCCACAAACTTTTTCATAACCTTTTGTTTACAACAGAGGGCACTTCTAGCCCTGATATTGATATCACGACAAGGATGGAAGACCCAACCCAATTAAGCTCAAAACCGATTTGTGAATTAAAACGTGATGAATATTTAGACTTTGTATGGATGGTAATAGGGTTATGCGACTCCTACCCGATAAATTTTCCAAAGCTCTCTACTAAATTCAGGCAACAGTTCGACAATTAAGGATTAGTGAGTTTTCAATTGTAAATTGGGTTAGGGCTTAATTGAACTATGCTTAGCAACTCTATCGTGATCCAATTTTATTTAACATTTCGGAACATTTTTAAATCAATTATCGCGCTTTTGATTTGAAATCGAGTTAGGGCTTTGGAAAATTTGTCGGGCTAGGAGTCATAACCCTATCGCGATCCAGTTTTGGTTGGAACACAAAGTTTAAATATTTATCGTATTTTAATTTACAAATCGAGTTGGGATTTCCATCCCTATCGCGATATCAATATTAGGGTTGGAAAAGTCTTTTGACGTAAATAAAAAGTTACAAATCATAAATTTGTGGAGGACGGATTACAAAACATAGAGGCGTGAAGATAAAAGGCCCTATAAAAATCTAAATGCTTCGCCAAGAGGAAAGAAAGACAAAGAATAAAGTTTAAAGAAATAAAATAGGTAAATGTTGATTGTGGAAGCAACAAGTCGTTGTAGTATAGTGGTAAGTATCTCCGCCTGTCCCGCGGGCGACCCGGGTTCGATCCCCGGAAACAGCGGTTTCTTTTATTTTTTTCATCCATTTAAATTGTCTTGGGACACGTGGGAAATCGGTATGCCAAGTGGATAAACATGCTATGCCTATACTTCGTTATTCTTTTTAGAAAATGGATATCGTAGAAAGAAAAAAATGGAGATATAAAAGTTAAAAGTAACTAACAACCTTTCAAAATTTTCCTTCTAAAAAAAATATACATATTTTGGGATCAGTTTTGGTCTTTCCCACGTTATTAAATATATGTATCAGAGTAAACATTTGACTTTCAATAATCCTACTGTCATATAAGTTTTATAATTATTTTAAATTCAAAATTAAAATGAGGTGGTTGTCTTATAATAACTGTTAGATGTAAATTTTAAAATATATTAATCTTTAATCACTACATGATATATTCGAAATATTTTTAGAGTTGTTTTCTTTTTTGTATATCTATTAATACAAAATATCTGTTAATCATATTGTAACAATCTTGTCGTGACTATTAGAGGATCTTCATAAAAAAATAATTAAGAATTGATAATGGTTTTTTCGATACTTTCGGTCATATTTTAGAAGAAGACAAGTGCATGTGCTCAAAGAAGATCTCTATATCCACCATAGCGAAAACAAAATTCAACCATTTTTTAAGAAAAAAAAACTAAATTGGATCCTATATTAGTTTTTGTTTTTTCTATTGTCTCTTCATGCAAATTAAGAACAACTTTTTCTCTCTCACCGAAACCAACCACTTTTTAATTGCATTTTGCATCAGTGTTTGTGTGCATGGACTTTCTTTTTTTCTTTTCACAAAAAAATAATAATAAAAAAAATAATAATAATAAAAATAATAATAATAATAATAATTTGGATTTTTTTTGTTTGAATTTTGAAATGGGATTTGCTAGACTGGCTGTTCATTCCATTTCAGATGTCTTTTTTTTTTTTTTTTTTTTTTTTTTTTTTT
>QLSR01000165.1:1391084-1409441 GCA_031780015.1 Citrullus colocynthis | reverse complement strand
TTTTTTTTTTTTTTTTTTTTTTTTTTTTTTTTTTTTCATGTTGCATGTAACTCTCATATTCTATTCTATTTTTCATTATATTTGTTAAGATGCGGGATTAAATTCCTATGTATCTCTATAATACTATAATATTATCTATTTTAATTATATATAGATTTTTCTAATTTTGTTTGTTTCATATCAATAGAGAGAATTATTTTCCTTTCATATTTGATGAGTATCTCTTTCTTAATTAACATAAAACTGTGGAGAAACAAAATATTTTATTTGTTTATTGTTTTCAAGGTGGAATTAAAAGAAAGAAAGAAAAGAAAAAAAAAAAAAAACTGATTTTTGAAGTTTGGACATTTTTGCACGAGTAGCCTGTCTCTCTTTTGCTTTACTCTCGAAGAAACAAAAAGCTTTAGGATCTATGAAAAGTTTCATTTACTTTGATTCGATAAGATGATAAACATCAAACTTGCCTGTACAAGAAGAAATCAAGCTCACAAATATCTTTTAGGTTTATAATTTATATACATATATATTACATATATTCAAGGTCTAAAATGTCAATGATGACAGAAATATCGTTGTCAATAGATATTGTTTAAAAATATTATAAAAATAAATAAATTATTTATGTGAAATTTGTATATATTATTAAATAATGAGTAGCTATATCAAAATACATTACAGAGACAAAGAAATAGGCAACAACAAACCCAACTAAGAAAAAAAATCAAGAATGGAATAATAATACATAAAAAGAAAAATGCTATAAAAGAAAATACTAATTAAGAATAAATCCTAATTCTTTTTTTACAATTTAATAAATAAATATTTTATGCATTTTAAAAACGTTCAAATACTTATTGTTTATATTATATTTACATTTGTGATATTTTCATTACGATATAATAAAAATATCAATTCATCCTTGTATAATATCGAATCTATAAAATATATCAATAGAAATATCGAGATGTCTACTGAAATTCAATATGACATCAGCAAATGTAAGATCTTGACTTTTTGAAAATTGTCATGTTGTGTTTGAAGTCTTGCATGTAACTCCTACATCGTTTTTAATAATGTTATTCGTTTCTATTTGCATGTAACGTTTAATGTAGGTGGCTCTACATGCTCGAAAAATGGACACAGATTAGAGGAATAAGAAAATAAGTGGCGAGAGAATTGTAGGACTTATTTTTTAACATAAATACTCTTTTATTTTTCCTTTTTTACTATATATTTAATTTTGTTGCTTTATCTTGAGAAAAATAAGTGTAGACGCATATCAAAGGTGAGAGTGTGAATTGAAAATGAAATATTTTTGTAAACAAAGAAATTTATTATTTAAATTAATAATTAAATTTTTCTACTCCAAATTCAATTTATAGATGTTCTTACTGATTGGTATTCAATATTCATGTTTGTGTATTATGTATATTTATAAGAGATATTAAAGATATTCATCAATCTAAGTATATCAAACATTCGATATATATTGACGGGTATTTCAATCATTGGTTATTAGGTGTTAAAAATCACACCCTCTCTTAGTCGTTTGCTATCAAACCTATCTCATTATAATCTGTCCAGCTAGCCATAGCTGTTTGGTATCAACTTTCTCCCTAGTGAAGTATCGTGCCACCCAACTCAATAAGATGAGGGCTAGGTTTGGTTTGAATCGATATGATATATAAGAGTAAAGTGTCGCGATTATGTGGTTGAAAATTAAACTATTGGTAAGAAATGTTTATTACAAGCTATTTTGAACTATGCATTCTTTTTTTCTTAGATGTATATATTTTTCGACAAAATATACTTTTGGTTCTTGAAGTTTAGAATCAATGCTTATTTGATTGTTGAAGTTTCAAAAAAGACACTTTAATTTATTAGGGTTTGTAAAATAATTCGAAATGATCCCTAATTTAACTTTTATCCAACAGAATGATGATTAGGACCATTAACTGCTTATGTGGATTTAATGATGTGTCATTTTATTGGCAAAATAAACTGAAATTTGAATTTTAAAATTAAAAGCTTACAAATTAAAATGGTTAAGATTTTAAAAATATTTTTGATAGAAGTAAATACAATATGAGTATTTGTAACTCAACTAATTAAAACTTATATCAACTATTACTATGTTTTTTGAATTTCAAATTCTCATCACTTAACTAAAAAATAATAGAATTATTGATGGAATTAAAATGTTATTATTCACAATATTTATACCATTTCAAAATCTCAATTTAAGACAAAAGTCGTGAAAATATTGATTAGACTATTGAGGAATATTCTTTTAAGAAATCATATTCAGAAAAAAATTATTGAATAAGTTTGACCAGTTACACCATTTGTGAACTATATAAGCTTTGTTTGAACAATAAAATGCCTCAAAACTAGCCAAAGTTGAGATAAGTTTTAATTAGTTGAGTTATGTATATACTCATATTGTATTTATTTTTATCAATTTGCACAACTTTGACAAAAGATGCAAAAGTTCGAACTCTTACTCTTATATTATTTTGAACTCGAAGAAGAAAAAGAGAACAAAGTTTAATTCTTTTATAGAAAGTTAATACCATCTTTCATTTTTAATAATACATTATATATATATTTTTTTATTTAATGAAGATTTGAGCATCCAACTTTTAAGAAAAATAAGTAATGTCCTGAGTTGTAGTGTAGCAAGACTAACAAGTGGTCAACTGAATTCGACAGTGGTGACAGAGAGCAAGCTACTTTATGGGTTCCTTCATCGATTGGTTATTCCTCCCCGTTCGTATCTCTTTTTCCAATTTCGGTCGTACTTGCTTTAACAACGGGAAAGATGATCCTTCCGCGGTTTCGCTTTAGGTCTCGGTTCAGGTGCCGTAGCGCATTTTTTTTTAGACCTATGTGTAGGCTATTACAGACGCATCTATCGCTTGCGCTTGCTTTTCACTCAGAAAGACAACTTGTTCTTGCTCTCCCAATTCAGGAAGACGGAAATCGCCGGTTGGGTTGGTCCAACCAAGAAAGGCATGGGATTGCTTGATGCGGAGTTTAATGCTAAGCTTGGGGATTTGGGTCTGGCAGAAGTTTATGAAACTCATCCAATTACAACGTATTAACCGCGAATGCACCAACAGAGTTGGTAACATAGAACATTACAAATAGAACAGGTAATTGACCTAACAATAAAACATTTAATTTGTGGATATCTATAATTATGGCTTAGTTGAGAATATATATGTATATATATATATATATATGTTTATATGCACTGTGTTTATTTAATATAACTAGATTTTGTAAATATGAATATGGCATAGTAAATAAGACATAGGTTCAAATATTTACACTACAATTGTTAAGCTTAAAAAAATAATGGGATTTTGTATAATGAAATATATTTTACTTATCTTTTATACCTCTATATGGTACTTAACATTTTTGTGGGACTGAATACACGACTACCTATCCTAAGATGAATACAATTGTGAAATATAAATATTTATATATTAACTCAAACATAAGAATGTCGTTGTAGTATAGTGGTGAGTATTCCCGCCTGTCACGCGGGTGACCCGGGTTCGATCCCCGGCAACGGCGTTTTATATTAATTTTTAGTATTTAAATTGTCTAGAAACACGGGGGAAATGGGAGTGCCAACATTTTGTATTTATTTTTTCAGTCAATTTTTAATCTATTTTTTTATTTAAAAAATTATCTTAAATGACAAAATAGTTGAATATATTTATAATTAATAGCAAAATACATTGTCTATCTGCGATAGACCGCCGTAGACTACTATATGTATCTACTGTGACACAAATAATAGTCTATTGCAGATAAACAATAATTTTTTTGTTTTGTTTGTAAATATTTTAGTTCATTTTGCTATATTTGAAAAGAATTTTTTCTTTTTAGATTTTTTTTAATGTACCTAGACCTTCTTTTTTTCAAAATAAAAGAAAAAAAAAAACGAAAACGAGAGATGAGAGTTAAATAAGTGACTAACAACTTTTAAAATTATTTACTTAAAAAAAAAAAAAAAGGAAAAACCTCTCCAAATTTTCCGATTATTTTCTTTTTCTAAGACAACGAATTTGTAGGAATTTGAATTTTTCCTTAAAGAAAGTAATTTGGGATTTTTTTTTCATTTTCGATAGTTTTATCTAATAAATGTTTTCCAAAAAAGTTGTTATTGTATAAACTCCTTTGATAATATTTATTTAAAATATACGTGAAAAGTGTTTGGAAATCTATTTTGAATAATTTTCAAACATTTCAATTTTTTCTAGAATAACTTATTTTCAAAATTAAACACTTAAAAAGTTAACAAAACACACCTTGAATAGGTATTAGGATCGATTTTACATTTGCTTTTCAATAATATTACATTGATAAGTTTTACAATTTTTATTAGTTTATTCTTAAATAATTTAAAATTATTCAATAACATGATGGTCTCATATGTTGACAATAATTGAACGTAGATTCTAAAATTTGTAAATTTCTATTAATCACGCATTACAAATTTGAGATACTTTTATAATTTTTCTTACACATCTGATCCAAAACAATTGTCACATTAATATTCTTGTAGTCTCCTCGAATAATTTTTCAAAAAATAGTGGAAGTATCAACCACCCCTTCACATAACAAAAAAAATTACGAATTAATGTTTATTCTCTCTATGTTTTTGGCCATATTTCAAAAGAAGACAAATGCAAGTGTCCGAAGAAGATCTCTATATCCACCATAGCCAAAGCCAAAACAAAACTTTAACATTTTTTTTCCTTCATATTTTTGGATCCTATATTACTTTTTGTTTTTTCTATTGTCTCTTTTATGGGTTACCTACAAAACTTAAACACCAACTTGCTTTTGTATGATGGATTCCATGGCCTCCATTGCATGTGCATGCAATAAGAACAACGCTTTCTCTCTCACCAAAATCACCACTTTTTAATTTCCTTTCAAGATTATTCTTGCATTTTGCATTAGTGTTTGTGCATGGATTTTCTTTTTCTTTTTCTTTTTTTTTTTTTTTTTATAAAAAAAAAAAAAAAAACCTTTTTTTCCTTTAGAAAAAAAAAAAAAAAAACCTTTTTTTCCTTTAGAAAAAAAAAAAAAAAAACCTTTTTTTCCTTTAGAAAAAAAAAAAAAAAAATATACTTTTTTTTTTTTTTTAAAGGAAAGAATGTGATTTTGTTTTTTCTGTTTAAATTTTGAAATGGGATTTGCTAGGCTGGGTTGTTCATTCCCTGTCAGATGTCTTTTTTCTGTTGCTTGTAACTCTTATATTCCATTGTTCAATACAATAATTTTTTTTTCCTATAGAGATGGAACTTCCGAATTCTAAAAAAAAAAAATGTCATGTTAATTATCGTTTAGCTAAGTTTACTTTGACCAATTTGTTACTATCTAATATTATTGATAGACGAAGAAAATTCTATCCATTCCTACAGTAACATGATATTTTCAATTTTGGATATAAATTTTTATGTTTTTGTTACTTCTCCTCGTATTAATGAGTTATATATTATGAATCTCTCTTTTCTTAATTAACTAACGTGGAATTTGTTTTTTTTTTTCTATTCTTCTGATGGTTTCCACCTAATACTTATAAATGGACACTCATGAGATGAATAATAATCAGATAATTAAGTGGAGAGAAACAAAATACTTTATTTGTTTATTGCTNTTAGTGATAGAATCTATCATTAATAGATATTGCTATATTTAATTTTTTTTAAATGTTATACACTTAATTAGTAGTTTATAAGATAATTGTTTTAAACGGTAAAATTGCTGAAAATATTTTTAAATATAGTAAAATATTTAATCTAATAGATGATAGACATTAATAGATGATATGATCTAATAGTATCTATCTATCAGTGTGTATCATTAATATACAATGACATTTTACTATATTTAAGTTGACTTATTTTATTATATTTGAAAATAATCTTAATTTATATTTTAGTAAAATAATTTTCAATTATTTTTTCCCAACTTTCATCTTTATAACTTTTATTTATTTTTCATTTTCTGACATATATCCTTTTTAAAAATGAACTTTTTAGAGCGACAATTATTTTAGAGAGGTAAGTTTTTATGTTAGTGAGAAATTAATTCCTCTCTAATAGTATCTGTATATCTTTTATTTATGTATTTCCTCTAAGAATTTATAAATCTTTGAATATTGTTTAATTTCTAGCTCTAATCTACCTCTTCCGAACTTTTTAAAAAATAGGAAGGATTCCAAGATGTGCGGTTTTCTATTTTTAAAAAATAGAAAAGAAGAAAACTGATACCATATAGTTTTTTGTTGAAAACAAAAATATTAAAAACAAAGAACAGAAAAAAAAAATTAAAAAAAAAACTAAAAATTAACATCCGTGTGAGATAATCATTTGATTTTTGGTTTTTAGTTAGTTTTAAAAATTAAGCATAAAAATACCCATTCTATTTTTAATTTTTTTTATTTTATTATCTATTTTCTACCAATATTTTCAAAAACAAAACCAAATTTTGAAAGCTAAAAGAAAGTAGTTTTTAAAGCTTTACTAAAAATTAAATTCTCATCTTAATTAGTAGAAAGATACAGATCATTGAGAAGAAATATACTTAATTAATTTTCAAAAACCAAATGGTTACTAAACGGGTTTAAAGGTCATGTTTAATAATTATTTGACTTTTGAAAAATTAAGCATACAAACATTGCCCTCGTCTATTAATTTATTTGTTTTTTTTACCTACATTTTATGAGTGTTTTTACAACTCAAATCAAGTTTTAAAAATTAAACAAAGTTTTTTTAAAAAACTTGTTTTTGTTCCTATAAAATTTGATCATGAATTCAAGTGTTTAATTAGTTAAGAAAGATTAAAATCAAGATAAAAGGACAACAAGTATAATTAATTCTCAAAAATGAAAAATGAAAAATAAAATAGTTATAAAATGACTTAAAAACTAAATTTCTTACCTAACAAGATTTTTATTCATATATATTACCTACATAGAACTAATTAAGAATTAAAAGACCATACATGATCCATGTACCCAAACGTAAGACCTTCACTTTTTTTAGTATATTGTCGTGTTCTCTTTGAAGTACTCTTGCATGCAACTTCCACTTTCTTTGTCATTACACTTGTTTTGAATTTGGTTTTGGTCATTAATGTTGTCCAGTTCTATTTGCATGACAGTCTTACCAATCGTTTAATATAGGGTGGTGTTAAAGGATTTAGTCTTTTATTTGATTTTATTGTTGTAACAAATCTCTTTATATTCTCTGACGTAACTCTTCCTTATATCACAAGGTAAGTAGCCTACTTATAAGAAGACTGAAAGAGAGTACAAAAGATTTATATAAGACAATATAAAGGGATTTGTCACAACCTTAAAATTATAAGACTAAATCCTAACAGGTGGCTCTGCATGGCTGGAAAAATATGGACACAGATGAGAGGAATAAGAAAAGAAGTGGAGAGAGAATTGTAACCCTTGTTTATCTTTTGATTTTCGATATTGGAGAGGTGGGATAATTGAAAATATAGCTTATTTCGCGAGTTAGGAAAGATTTGTTTGGACTGTAAAAAAAAAAAAAAAAAGAAAAAAAAAAAATTAATACCAAATAGTTTTTTGTTGAAAACAAAAATATTAAAAACAAAGAAAAAAAAAAAAAAAAAGAAAAAAAAAAAATTAATACCAAATAGTTTTTTGTTGAAAACAAAAATATTAAAAACAAAGAAAAAAAAAAAAAAAAAGAAAAAAAAAAAATTAATACCAAATAGTTTTTTGTTGAAAACAAAAATATTAAAAACAAAGAAAAAAAAAAAAAAAAAGCACTTAGAAAATCAATACTTGATCTTAGCTTTCGATGATTTGTCTTATATCTTAGACACGAATGAAAGTAGCAATCTTAAATATGGTTATTACCTAATAAATGGAAAAGGAAAAGTACATTAATAAAATTGTATCAAAGATTTCTTTTCTCATAAATCATTGTTTTTTCTACAGTGTTTTAACAATTTTTTTTTTTTTATTTCAAATGGTGATTGTATGATGGTTTATCTTTAGGGAATAACGGTTCAAATTAATGAACTTTTTTTTTTTTGTCTTTATTATGGAAAAATTAGTGCTTTAAAGATTATCCCATTGAATATCTCCCCCTAGTTTTTTTTTCATCCCTAATTGAAGTTATCAATAATTTATTTGGTCCACACACATTTAATTTAGATAAATTTAACATTTTAAACATATTTTTGAGGCGTGGTAACACATAATTCAACACGTAAATTATTAGTGGAAGAAACATTCAACTCATGACTAACTGGAACATTAATTTTAGTAGTCTATCAAACACATTTGTAAATAATAATGTGACAAAACCAAAACTAGAACCTAAATGTAAGGGGTAAAAGAAAAAAAAAATACCCCCACATAAATATAAGTGGTAGCTAGCTTTGCATCCATTAGAGAAGGAGTGAATGAGATTGTTGGAAAATAGGAATAATTTAAACACCACAAAAGAATACCAAAATGGTTTGCTTTATCCTAGTAAAAGGACAGGACACATTGTTATTAATTGTCTTTCTCCTCCAAACTGTTTAAATGTCATATAGTTACATAGCTAGCTTTCCAAGTTGCTCTTTGTTTTTTGCTTTGTCAACTTCCTTCCATTCTTTCCTAAACTCTTTCTTGTCCATCATCCTCTCCTATTTATATACACACATATATATATGATCAAACTAATTAAGTTCTCAGTAATTATTAATGTTGGTTTTGCTGGCTAAGCATTCCTAAATTCTAACCTTTATATAATATTGGTCCAAGTTCTTCTATGTATTTATGTATAAAAGATGCCTTCTACAATGCTTACCAAATCATTTAAATAAGTGATATTTATATGTTATATTTGTATACCATTAATCAACAAATTAAAAGTATTAAAAAAGCATAGACTTCATCCCACTAAGTATTACCTTATAAGGTATCAAAAGACAAGCAAGAATTGAATTTATGACATATTTGGGAGTGATTCTAAAATAATTAAAACTATTTTTGCCATTTTAAAAATCACTTAAAAAATGCTTTTAATCATTTCAAAGTTAATTTTAATTGTATCAAGATTGCGTTTAAAAGTGTAAAAAATTACATATTGAATTGATTTTTAGTGATTAAAGATGTGTTTTTAGAGTGATTTTGAACCTAAGAAAGAAAAGAGATGTTTTAACCATTTTAAAATCACTCTCAAACATGCATATTAAAAGATTGGTTGTTTCCAGATTTTATATCTTTATAAATCAACGTGTTGAAAACTCTCTCGTGGTTGTCTAAGTTCAAACTTTTTGCTAATTATGATAGTGCCTCTGTCAACTCTAATTAATTGGACTGCTTTCATGTAATCTTGTATTCTTGTATGTTTCTCACAAACCTGCAAGAAAAATATCTTCTTTTCAAAGAATAAAATATATATTATTGCTACTGCGAGGTGATCACTAGTTTAAGTGTGGTTTTAGATCAGGTGGTGATTTGTGGTAGGATCAATTTGAACCATATATTTTATATATATATATATATATATATTTTTTGTTTCAATAAAAGATTTGGATATTAGGATTTTGTGTGTGTGGTATATCTTTTGAGTGTGTGTGGCAAGAAGATTTTAGGGATCTAAGAAAAAAGACAATTTTATATAAAAGGAACCCAAAGTAGCCTTCATGCAAAGTGCCATATTAAGATAAGATGTTGAGTACTTGGGTTTCTGATGCGGTCCTCTCATATTATCCTCCAAACAAAGAAACAAAATAATGCAACAGATATCCACCTTGGAAACTAAATCAACTAGAAATTCCGGTACACTCACTAATTCCTCTTATGTCTTAATTTCTAAAAATTAAACAAAAAAAAAAAAAACCAAAAAAAAAAAAAACCAAAAAAAAAAAAAACCAAAAAAAAAAAAAACCAAAAAAAAAAAAAACCAAAAAAAAAAAAAACCAAAAAAAAAAAAAACCAAAAAAAAAAAAAACCAAAAAAAAAAAAAACCAAAAAAAAAAAAAACCAAAAAAAAAAAAAACCAAAAAAAAAAAAAACCAAAAAAAAAAAAAACCAAAAAAAAAAAAAACCAAAAAAAAAAAAAACCAAAAAAAAAAAAAACCAAAAAAAAAAAAAACCAAAAAAAAAAAAAACCAAAAAAAAAAAAAACCAAAAAAAAAAAAAACCAAAAAAAAAAAAAACCAAAAAAAAAAAAAACCAAAAAAAAAAAAAACCAAAAAAAAAAAAAACCAAAAAAAAAAAAAACCAAAAAAAAAAAAAACCAAAAAAAAAAAAAACCAAAAAAAAAAAAAACCAAAAAAAAAAAAAACCAAAAAAAAAAAAAACCAAAAAAAAAAAAAACCAAAAAAAAAAAAAACCAAAAAAAAAAAAAACCAAAAAAAAAAAAAACTTTTTTTTAAAAAAAAAAAATTTTTATTTTTAATAATAAAAAAAAAAAAATAACAACAAAAAAAAAAAAAGTTCATTAATTTGAACCGTTATTCCCTAAAGATAAACCATCATACAATCACCATTTGAAAAAAAAAAAAAAAGGAAAAATCTAAATCTGCAACTAACCAAAACATATATACTGTTTTTAAATTTCTCCTTTTCACATCACTAACAAAACACAACACAGACATCTATGGAAAGAACATGTGACCAATATGACCAATATGACCAATATGAGCATAATTGAAAACAATACAAACTGAGTTTGAATTTTCCACCCAACATGTTAGTGAACTAAAAAGCATGAATATGAATGTGATCAATAATAGATTAACCTTCAAGGATAGGGAAGTCAGAAAATTATAGGCTTGAAGTGTAATAACAATGGATGAAGATATGATCAATAATAGATTAACCTTCAAAGTGATATAGCATGCATTAGTGTGGATTAAAGTAGTGACACAATGAGAACTTGTGTATGAAAATCAATATTCAATCGAAAGGGGAATATTATCGGCAGCCTCACATAACAACTAAATGAGAGAGATAATAGACTTCTGCATGTTAATCTTCAATCTCGAGGCAGCTTCAAAATTCTTAATGGAATTCCACTTTAAATAATTGTTCAAGATTTGTTTCATAATATATTTATGAACAATAAAGATAGTTTTAATTTAATTTGACTTTCAATTATTATTAATTGATTTATGAATATGTTTTATATACGTCATAATTTTGTTTAATCATCGTTTTATAATATGTTATATCTAAGGATGAGATATTTTCATTCTTAGATAATTTGCCTAGATTTTAAAAGTAATCATAAAATATTTATTTATCCAAGATGTGAGTTGGAAAATGAATGTGCTCTTTAAATTAATTTTAAAGTTAATATCTAAATTAATTGTAATTGTTTTGTCTTATTTATTAATTATCTAATATACATAAGTTAGTTAATTAAATTAGATTTTTTAAGAAAAATTATCTTAAATTGCAGATAGACAGTGAAATTTTACTATATTTATAAATAATTTGGTTCTTTTGGCTATATTTTAAAAGAACCATTTTTTTTTAAATACTTTTTGGTTATTAAGTTTATCCTTAGATTTCAAAATGGTTCACTTTACCTTTGACTTTTGAATTTAGCTTCTCATTTCTTCTTAGATTTCAAAATCTAAAATTATTACCATTAAATTTTGAGTTCATAAGCTCCAAGATTTTGCACATTTACCCTTCAGTTTTGCATTGAATGCCTACTTTTAGTTATTTGTTTTAATTTTCTGTTAATTAATTAAAAATTATTAAATTAGTTTAAATTTATTTTCAACCCAATATTAAAATTAATTGAGACAACCAACATGCAGATATGTTAGTGACAAAGAGGCATGTGGTTCAAATCTCCCTACTTTTATTGTACTAGAAAATATAGCATAAGTTACTAAGGGAAAAATTTATAAAATTTAAAAATGAAGAGTAAAAATAACATTTTGAAACTAAGGAAAAAATAGAATCTAAACTAAGACTAAAGAGAAATGTAACATTTTGAAATTTAGGGACCAAATAGAAAATATACTTACAACTTAGAGACTAACTTAGAGACTAAAAAGATATATTTTTTTAAAATATATATTTATTCTAATATTTTTTAAATAATAATTAGAAGAAAATCTATAAAAACCACAAAAATATTTAACTTCAAAATATTAATTATTAATTCTAAATATAAAAAAAGTAAAAAATAAAAAAACATTCAAAACCTAGATATTTAACTTTAAGAATATCAATACTTAATTAACAACACCCGTAGAAACATATTATCATTTGTCAATTTTGCTAGCTTAAAGCTCTTTATAAATTATAAATTCTTCCTGAATTACTCTTAATTTTTTCAGCTTTTGATGTAATTTGCTATTTTCGTATGTTTCTTACATGCATTTTGATAACGAACTATCCTCTTTCTAAAAAAAATGTAATAAGTGTCTTATTATTTTGTAAAGTATGTTTTAATTGACGAAATATGATATTTTTAGGGGAAAAGAATTTCATAAAAACCAAATATATTTTCCGATATTCTCCACATGATGTGTCTCTTACGTAACAATAATCCAATACATTCTCCCAAGAAATATATTTTTTTCTTGACTCAGGACAATAACCGAAAGGCCAAAAGGCAATTCTCGGCCATACTGCTCTTTTTTAATCTGAACATTGTTTCTTCATTGAGGCAATGAATGAAAAATGATTGCAATAGAAATTAAATGCTCTAGGCCATTTGATCCTAAGGAAAAAAGAACATAACATTAGAAAATATATATATATTTAAAGTACAACATTAACGATTATATCACCATTGAACTTTGATGATTAGTTTCAATACATAGCCAATTTTTGGTCTCTTTCTCTTATTCATCATATATATCTATATATCAATTCAATAATGACTTTTCTGTTTTGGGGTTTCCTTTTTTTTCTATTATTTCTTTCTATCTTGTCCTTTCACCTAATTTTTGGAACTCCAAGCAAATAAAATCAGATTTTCTTCCTATCTCTTTCAGAGTCTCTCTCTTCCATGATTTGAGGATATATAGAATATAATGAAGAGAAGTAGATTCTTTAAGAGGGGATGATTAAATGGGCAGGCTATATTCAATGAATGAATGAAATAAATAATAATAATAATAATAATAATAATAATAATCCTTATCAATTTTCTGACTAGCTTGGAAATAAAACTCGAGAAAATCTAGGTGGTCTTGGTCTCTTAACACATAAAAATGTGTCTGATCATCAACAATCGGCTGTCTCTTGTTTGCATTAGAGTTGGTTTTAGATTGGGAGCTGGAAATTAAAATAGAGACACACAAAAAAAGCAAAAACCTAGAGAAAAGCAAAATAGCTAGGTTGCCAATGATGATAATATTATTTGGAATTTCTCCTAACTTTTTCATTTTTCCTTTTCAATGCTTACAAACACACCTCCAACTATTATATTTTTTTTTTCTCTTTATAATATATACACTGGTAAATCTACCTTGGCAGACAAACATTTGGAATCTATCTAAGTGTTTGCCCCTTCAATATACCCCATGTATATATTATAATGTAAAACATATAAGATAGTTGCCAAAAACTAA
The DNA here is from genome assembly GCA_031780015.1 of Citrullus colocynthis. Classification (NCBI taxonomy): domain Eukaryota; kingdom Viridiplantae; phylum Streptophyta; class Magnoliopsida; order Cucurbitales; family Cucurbitaceae; genus Citrullus; species Citrullus colocynthis. The sequence goes on along the minus strand of QLSR01000165.1, from coordinate 1,395,833 downwards.
TAATATAAAATAAATGTGAATAAAACCCTAGATTTCAAAATAGTGAAATTTGTCACATTGTGGCCTGCCACCCAAACAATTTATTCTTTTTTTATTACTTATAATTTCATAAACAAAATAAATAAATATATTAGTTTATGGGGTATATATGTTTACAGTCCAGAGATCACTGGAGGAAAAAAAGGAAGAAGATGATGGTGATGAAGAAAAAAGAAGCCTAATGCATTGGATATGAGATAAAGATGGTTAATATTAAAATATAAAATGTAAGGACAGAAAATTGCCATCAAAGCCATGCTTCCACTTTTTTGTCCTCATCTTTTCATTTCTATCCTTCGGTCTCTCTTAGGGTTACCCTTCTGTCACTTTGCTTTTATATATTTTTGCTGCTATTGTCATGTGATTGGTTGGAAGCAAGATGAAAACTTATTTTTTTTTTCATTTTTTTCAGTAAATAAATTTATTAAGGGGAAAAAAGTTGGCATGGCCTTTTAGTGCACCAAACTGTATGCTTAGGACGTTAAATAGCACTGAAATGTGCTATTTTTCTCAACCTAATTTGAAATCGTTGTACTATTTAATGTGTCAAAATGTTATTTTGTATGTATTGAGCTCTTGAAAGGTAAAATCAAGCGTTATGAAGAAAACGGAGCTAAAACGAACCAATTTGGAGTACTAATGAAAAAATTAGGTCAAATGAAAGCTAAAAAGACCAATACGCTCCTACAAGACTCTGTCGCAGTGCTAAAAACAGCATGCAGCCGATTTTGACAGTACCGTAGTATTGCCGTGCAGATACAAAAGTTGCACTTTGGTAATTAGATCACATCTTTTGATTCGGGTGGCCATTTTGGGCAAATGACTACTTGTTTTCTTCATTTTTTTGCCCTCTATCCATCTAAAGCATTAGTTTTTAGGTTTTGAGTTGAATATTTCCCTGTAATTGGGCTGAAAGGTAACCTTGTGAGACTTGTGTTAAACTCTTAATCTTGATTATTTCTACTTTTCTTTGGATTCTTTTACTGTCTTTGCATTAGTTGTATTTCTGTTTGAGGATGTATAATCATTAGATAAACATTAAATTACAATACGTGACATATGATTGTAAGTTGATCAAAGGTAGGGTTAGACTTGTGATTCGTTGTCTATGATGAAAAACATTGCTCTATCGACCTAGGAAGAATCATGATGAATATTGATTTAGGAAATTCCTCATTAATATTCACATTAGCGTAATCCCAATTTGTAATATAGTTAGTCTAAATTAATTAGGATGCTTTTCATCTAATTAAATTGACTAATTTGATAAATCGGACTCTCACCTAGTTTTTCTAAGTGAGTTGGCTAAGCTTAGACAACATAGAATCTAATTTGATGAATCTATGATCAAACAACCAATTGGGGATACTCTAAAAACTAGGATATCCATTTTACTTTTCTTGCAACTTACATTCCGTGTTTATTTCTCTACGCTTGTTTCTCAACCCACATACATAAAACCCCCCATTTGCGGTTTTAGTTAAAGAATTAACTTTGAGAAACTAATCTTCGTGCTTCTCTGCAGATCGACTCGGTCTTGCCGCTAATATAGTTGCAGAGATCGGTAATTTAAATATTATTTGATTGGGTCTTCTGGGAGCGACACAAAAAAAGTTTACATCAATCTTGCCCTAGAGGATCCACCGTATATTATTCAAGATGATAAACAATAACTACCACTAGAATGAAATTAACTTATATTGATCTATTTTCTTAAATTCTTTGGTTTTTAAGTCTTTGGTTTTTTAAAATCGAATTTTTTGAACAAGATACTGGAAGAGGAGACATGCCCGCATATCTTCTACTATAAATATATACTACTTTAATCATGAAAATAAAAAAATATAAACACTACTTTGCAACCATGAATTTCTTTGTTTTCTTTATTAATTTTGTAGGAGTGTTTTGAAAATCCATACTAAATTTTGAAAGGACTTTAAAAAACAAAAGTTTCATTTGATTAGCATTTGATTTTTTTTTTTTTTTTAATTAAGCTTAAGCTTTAAACACTATTTTATGTCTACCTACCAATTTCTTTATTTTTTTTTTCTACGTTTAGGAGTATTAAAAATCAAGTTTTGAAAGCTAAAAGGTTGTAATTTGGTTAGGTTATCGAGAGGTGCCAAAATAAAAACTGACCTCACTGCTCTAATTTTTAGAAGGGATGGAAGCACGTCAAATCCCGAGGGAACCAGCGTAATCAATTTCTCAAGGTTTGATTTAATGAAAGCAATGAAACAGGGAGGGTTTGGTTGTGAGAACCAATAAGGAATATAAGCAAAAGATAAATATTGAAAGAAAACAACCTTACCAAGGTCTCCAATTCAAGTAGTCTCTCATCCAATTTTAATTCCAATCCCATGCTTATTAAATCAAACATCCAAGTAGTTAGTCTACTTATTTAGAAAAGTTGTGATAAGTCTAATTTTTCTAACTCTATTGACTATAACAAAGTATTGCAACCAATTCTTATTATTTAATCAATTGGCCATGTCAACTCGACAATAAACGTAAGCACACCGAGAGAAGACTAAGATAAAATTAATTTGGAGAAATCTCTACACCTAAACAATTTCGTTTCCTTCATCCTAGAGTCCTATCATGCAAGCTATGTAATCATAAAAAAGTAAGAGAAAACACACACATGAGGTAATCCTTATGCTACTAAAATTAAACAATCATTCAAGACAAATACGAATCCCGAAATCATGTATAGTGGTCATACAAGCAATTAGTAGAATTGATGCATTAATTCAATCAATGAAAGTTCATAAAGAGTAAGAACGAGAACAAAAGAATATTGATATTCACTATTAAAAATAAAGCACTATCATGGTCGTACTATTGGACTCGAACTGACCCTTGAATCAGAAACACAAACTTTAATCAATAATGTTGTAGATGGATTTAGGGCTAAAAAAATGAAGAAAACAACTGCTCATTCGCCCAAAACGATTACACACACAAAAAATTATGACCTAAAAACTAAAATTGTATATTTATATATAAAAAAAAACGCCATAGCATCGCAACACTATCCTACTTTCCAAAAGTGATAAGATTGACTCTTGCGGTTGATTAATATAGTATCTAAATGCTGGTCTAGACGCTGCCTATCAAGATTATTGGCTTGAACTTCAATTTCATGACTCGTAGCTCCAATTTGATTTCAATGAATTCCAATTTGATATTGATTCTTTCAAACCGCTCCAAAATGATCTAGAATCACTCAATCTTTATAAAATGAACAATAAATCACGTGAGAGTAATACGACTAGTTTGAATTAGGAATAATAAATATAACATTCAAAATGCTATCATAGTTTTTAGAAATTTGTTTTTTTTTTTTTTTTTTGAAATTTGGCTATAAATTCAAATGTTTAATTAGAAAAAAAATAAAACTATAGTACACAAGTGGTTATCAAATTGTTGTTAAACAAAGCCTTAAAAACTTGTGTTTTCGTAATTTAAATTTGGTTAGGAATACAAATTCTAATCCCTAATCCCTAAACTATTGTAAATCAAGGGTAAGAAAACCAACCAAATAATTAGACTATGTTCAACTAAAACAAAGTGGAGAAACAACTATAATTAAATGGAAAGACACTGAATATTTAATGGGGAAATAGACAAAACAATTTTGATGTTTAATCGGTCACTAAAATAGGTAATTAATGATGAGCTAATTAGATGCAAAAATAGAAAGTTTTTTGTGAGGGGGGAAAATTGTTTGAGGGCAAATAATAAATATATATTAATCATAAAATGATGGAAAACTAGTGGGAAATTTGTAATCAATTGTCTTTTCTAAGTGCCCCATGCTTTTGAAATTGGTAATTTTTTTTTAATTATTATTATTAATTATTTTTTAATTTGTCCCTCTTAGCAAGACTCAAATCAATCTTTATCGATTTATTGGCTGAAAAGGAAGAGATTGACCCCAAATTTGCATGCGTTTGAAAATGATTAAAAATAATAATAAAAAAAAAAAAAAAAGAAAACCCCAACAAAAAGAATGGGTTTTTTTAAGGGTTCTGCCGCTGAGTGATGGCTAATAATTTTGAAATTTAAACTAATCATTGTCAATCTCTAACTCTTAAATATTATTAGAGTGATTATATTAACATTTTTTTCGTTGACATTTTTTTCCCATTAAAGTGCTAAAGGGGAAAAATGTGTCCCAACCACTACAAATTTTCATATAGTAACACTACTGTCATTTGTTACTATTTAAATAGTATTTTCTATTAGTTTACTATTCTCATTTAACCAAATATCTTCGCAATCAAATCGGATCTTTTTTTTCTTTCATATATATATGTTTACTACTTATATCACAAAAAGTAGTTATATTTGGGGAAGAAGTCCATTTCTTTTGATATGTTTACTCATATCACAAACATATCACAAAAACTAATTGTATTAAGCTGATGGAGAAGAAGATTTAATTTGCTCTAATATCATTTTAAATTGTCGATTAACCCAAAAACTTAAACTAATAGGTAAAGACGAGATTTAATATCATTCCAGTCTAAAGCCAAAACAACACCTAAATTTCAAAATATAAATTCAATGTATTGCTTACATGAATATGGTTTGGTTCATGCTTAGTTCGGAAAAAGTGTATGAATATGAGCCATGTCAATAAAGTCATCTTTCTTTATCTCAAGCCAATTTAAAAAAAAAAAAAAAAAAAAAAAAAAAAAAAAA
>QLSR01000165.1:1371004-1390724 GCA_031780015.1 Citrullus colocynthis | reverse complement strand
TTTTTTTTTTTTTTTTTTTTTTTTTTTTTATTTGTACTTTCGATTTGATTTTACCTCAACATATTAACTAGGGGCAACTTAGGACGGTCCAACTCGACTGCGACAAGTGTCATTCTACTCCCTATACCTTTGTGGTCTCTAGCTCACTTTGTTTTCTTCCCTAAACTCGACAACATACGACCCTTGCTAGCTAGGTTTTGCATGTCTTAAGATATATATATGATAAAAATAGAAAAAAAAAACCGATTGATTAGATTGCTGTTGTTCCACCAATTTCCGCATGGTTAGGTGTCACATATATATGTTTTCATTTTTAGTGATGGTTTTGATTTCCCTTTTTTGTGTGTTTTGTTCAAAATGGAACTATCCTTTCCTATAGTTTGGGTCATTTTTGTTATGAAATCAACATTTAAAGAAAGCATGTAAACATCAATAGTAAAAAATAGAAACAAATTCACTAATAGTGTGATAGCTACATCCATATATATATATAAAAATAACAATTTATTATTAAAAAAAAATATCATATAATACAGATTACAAAAAACACTAGAGGGCATTAAAGAGTTAACATATAGAACACTTCTTCTAACCTCTTTGGCCAAAATCGTAAATAATAAGCGAGAGACCTTGTATTTGATCATTCGACGTAGCACCAGATTATAGACTTAGGACATTATATTTTAACCATTTTGGTCGTACAATTGTTGAAAATAAAGGTTATAGACATCATTTGTGGCATTTTTTTCCATATATGGTTTTTTCTTTGTGAGGATTTTTTAACATGAATTTGTGCTTCATTTTTCCATTTTCCTTCTTTTCCTCATTGCCATCTATTATTGTCCTTTTTTTTTTCAATAGACTTTTGTGAATTTGAATAAGGCTAGAAGAAGAGAAAAAGAGAGATATTAGAGAGGCTATCAAAATAGGTCTTTTTGTTGTATTTATATTTCAATACGAGTTGTCTTGTCCAAAGTCAAGCCAGATCGTTGAATTATTTTTCCCATGCCATTTTTGTCTTATTTGTTGTTTCAACCATTAGAAACTTCAAAACTAGTAGAGTTATTACATGGAAAATGTAATTTCTTGGGTAGTTTTTAAATTTAAAGGAAGAAGAAGAAGAAGAAGAAGAAGAAGAAGAAGAAGAAGAAGAAGAAGAAGAAGAAGAAGAGAGAAGGGAAAAAAAAATGTCAACTTCAAATGAATAGCATGGAGCACATTGTTGAAAATGAAAATGATGGAAACCAATAAGGTCCAAACCAAAAGAATCTTTTGCCTTCTTTATATCATGCAATATTCTTAGCCAAAATCATTAGCTCTAATAACAAAAGGCTGCGATAATTCCAAAAGTTTTGATATTACTATCAATCCCCACTTTTTCTTCAACACATTTCTTCAAACTTCTACATTTTTCTTCGATACATATTTCTTAAGAATATTAATAAATTTCCATATATGCTCTTCGTATACAAATATGAAATGCTACCATATGTACATAGAATATGAAATTTCAATGTGTGAGGTATATTATATATATTAAATACGAAGAAAGAGAGAGAGAGAGATTATTGATGTGTTTGTGTGGATATATATATTGGAGGTAGCAAATTAAAGCATGATTTGTGGTACATGAAATGACCGTACCTCATTATGTTTGGGCCACGTGAAAGACATATGCATGTAAAATGACCATAATATAATGCATTTTTATATTGGAATTATGTCTCATAGATTATTGTCATTCCAACGAGGGATAGCATGAAATTACATGACAACAAATGACATCATAAAATCTTCTTTTCTTTCTGTTTTACGTCTTATCTAAAACAAACCACTAAAATGCAAGAGAACAGGGTTTTGGGTGGTTATGATCATATAGAAAGGAAAAAGAAAACGGCTCATTCTTAAAGAAATGGGATTGTTGGTAAGAGATAGGGTTTCTTTCAGCGATCACGACTAGTATTCCTCATCACACATTCGAGAAGATGTATTGTAAAAGAAGGGTTATCTAACACACAACATAACACGTTATACACAATGTTGAAGCAATCCCAAGGATAATTAGTAAAGCACAAATATAAATACTAAGAGACAGAATAAAGGTTTGGTAACTCAATCGATGCAATACTACCTATATTTGAGGGACAGAGAGCCAGAAAAATAATTTCACTCAGAAAAAGTCAAACGATTACAACTTTATACTTATCTATAGCTAAACAGTAATACAATGACACACGTATAGCTCAACTTAGTGAATGACCACTTAGGCTCTTCCTAAGTGTGAGACTCCTTCTCAACTAAAACTTCAATCTTTCCAACTTTAAGTGAAGACCACTTTACTTAGAAAACTTAGTCTTCCTAATTGTTAGAATTCCTTCTCAAGATGTCGTATATTGTTTCAAAATGATTTAGAGACCACCTCAAGATCAACAGTGTATATGGTAGAAGCTTCACAATCACAAAGATTAACGCACACAAAAACCACTTCTTTGAACAACCTCACAAGACAACTCAAAAGACATTAAAAAAAATGTAACCTTAAACCTTCTCAAAGCCACCATATATATCTTAGACAAAAAAGGATAGATGAACCAAAACCAAACAACCGCAAGCTCTAAGAAGGTAAAAAAATCATTTGAGGAATAATTACCCATAATTTTATAGATAAGAAGAATACATTTAGAAAGAATCAATAATCGCAGAGACGTTTTGAAGAACAAACTAAGGGACATAAAGACGCACATCTATCTCAGAGGACAACTACTATAATAAACTTAAAAAATATAACCAACACTAAATCTCTAACATATTCCTTTAGTTGTGTTTTATAGTCAATGTAATCAAATCTCTTCAAACATTATGAAGTTTTATTTTTAAAATTTTTAATTTCTCTTTTCCATATTGTTTTAGTTGTATGTTGCTCACGTACTCTTTTCTTTAAAAATAAAAAAAAATAAAAAATAAAAAAGTTAGGGGTATGTATTCCAAATTATTAGAAGGATGATCATCTTGAACAAAACCATTAAAACATCTCTTAGACATGTTTTAAGGAGTTTTTAAATCAAGTTAAGAAAAAGGAAAGGAAAGATCATGGACATTAGACAACCCTAATAAATATGGTAGGAGTGTACGTATTAGAGGAAAAAGAGAGAGGATACAAAGTTGGTGTAAATAAATTTGGAGTCCCACATTGGTCTCAATAACAAGACAAAGACAAAAACACACAACTCTCTCTCTCTCTCTCTCTCTCTCTCTCTCTCCCCACAAAATGTAACTGCAAAAGACCAAAACAAACTTGACTACTTTCCATGGCTAATGCCTAAATCTTCAATTCTTTTTGTTTATATATATCTATAGAAGAAATATACAAAAATTCAAAGCACACCCACCTCTTTGAATTTTACTTCTCATATTTACTGATATCTCTACTCTTTACCTTTTTTTAAAAAAAAAAAAAAAAAAAAAAAAAATTTGTTGTTACTTGTGGTTATTTTGTGTGGGGAAGAGTCAAGATTGCCCTTGAAAGAATGTGTAAGAGTTGAACTTCTCTCTTCTCTTGTGAGTGGAGCCCATATATAAAAATATAAATAAAAGAGGAAGGGTAGTATGGTCAAAATGAAAAGAGGAGTGTTGTCATGTAGTTTAGAGAGAGTATATTTTAGGAGGGAGGAAGAGGGAGAGGGGTACCTTTGATTTAGATGGTTTTCTACTTCAAGACAAGACAGAGGCACATGGAGAAAGGGCAGTGTATGTTTGCTTAACTTTGATGGAAATTTAAACCTCTTTCTTTTTCTTTTTCTTTTTTTCTTAAAAAAAAAAAGAAAAAAAAATTATCATCAAGCTGGAAGAACTAAGAAGGAGATATATATAAGAGATGCATGCCATTTTTCTTCTTCATTCTTTTATTTTTATTTTAGAAAAAAAAATTAGTTTTTTTAAAAAAAGAATAATAATAATGGAGATAGAGATGAGAGAGAGAGAGAGGGGTTTTGTGGTTGAGTTAAGATAGTTTTGTTGGAGAGGACAAAATGGTCCTTTCATATTTTGTTCTTTGTATTGTCCAATACAAAACACTCACTCCCCTTTCTTTTCTTGTCTACTTCCATTAACTCTCCTCCCCCAACACCACTCAACAATGGTGAAAAAACCACCACTCCCTTCCAACACATTATACTACTCTCACGCCCACCCTTGTCACCATCCGCTCCTCTCTCTCTCTCTCTCTCTCTCTCTCTCCTTCTCTAATTCTCTCTCTTCTATATCTCGAGTAGTCCGAATTACACTCATCTCCATGCAATTATTTAAATAAAAAAAAAAAAATCTTTTTCTTAAATCTTTTTCTTTTCTTTAATTATGTCTCATTCTATTTCAATTCTCTTATTGTTTCTCTCCTAATTTTTATAATTCTCTCTAATTCTCTAATTTACCTCATTAGTTTGGGTGTGAGTTGAGAGAAGTTGTCAGCATGTATAGGGCCATGATCTCTATAAATACTGAGTATTGTAATCTGTTTTCCTTATCTTTTCCACGTTTAAGTTTTACAAACCATCCTATGTTTCTCTCCCTTACCTTCAGAAACACCTTCTAAGCCTACCACACTACTTCAACTTCTTCTTTTTCAAAATTCCCTAAACTCAAAAACCACAACACACAAAAACATGGGAAGCATCAAAATAACCGAAGTCTTCAAATCCCACCCGGTCCACATCCCCGCCCACAAAAACCTCGACTTTGACTCTCTTCATGAACTCCCTGATTCCTATGATTGGATTCAACCCGATTCTTTCCCTTCTTCCCTCAATAATAATAATAATAATCTCATCTCTCTCTCCGACTCCTTCCCTCTCATTGACCTTTCTCTCCCTAACGCCCCTCATCTCATTGGCAATGCCTTCCGTACTTGGGGGGCTTTCCAAGTCATTAACCACGGTGTCCCCATTTCCCTCCTTCACTCCATTGAATCCGCCGCCAATTCCCTCTTCTCCCTTCCCCCTCCCCACAAACTCAAAGCCGCTCGTCCCCCCGATGGCATCTCCGGCTACGGCCTCGTTCGTATCTCCTCCTTCTTCCCTAAACGTATGTGGTCCGAAGGCTTCACCATCGTTGGCTCCCCTCTCGAACACTTTCAAAAACTCTGGCCTCACGACTACGCTCGTTACTGGTATTGTGACAATTACATTGAATAATTCGCTTTTTTATTATTTTTTTAATATAAAGCCACATTGACTTCTTATATTAAAATAGTTAATTAACACTATTATATTATTAAATTTGTAGTGATATTATGGAGGAATATGACCGAGAGATGAAGAGTCTATGTGGAAGGCTGATGTGGCTTGCGTTGGGGGAATTAGGCATAACACGAGAGGATGTGAATTGGGCCGGGCCGAATGGGGATTTCAGGACAAGTAATGCAGCGACCCAATTGAACTCTTACCCGGTTTGCCCGGACCCGGACCGGGCCATGGGACTTGGGGCTCATACCGACACCAGCCTCTTAACCATTGTGTACCAAAACAACACGAGAGGGTTACAAGTTTTGAGAGAAGGGAACCGGTGGGTGACGGTGGAGCCAGTACCCGGTGCACTGGTGGTTCAAGTTGGAGACTTGCTACATATTCTTACAAACGGGTTGTACCCGAGTCCCGTTCATCAAGCCGTTGTGAACCGGACCCGAAAACGTCTATCGGTGGCCTATGTTTTTGGACCGCCGGAAAGTGCCGAAATTTCACCGCTAAAAAAACTTTTGGGCCCAACTCAACCACCGCTTTACCGCACAGTAACTTGGACTGAGTACCTCCGTAAAAAAGCCGAGCACTTCAATAACGCACTTTCATCTGTCCGTCTTTGCGCACCTCTCACTGGACTGTTAGACATCAACGATCACAGCCAGGTTAAAGTAGGTTAACCTCAGCATCCTCCCACCCTTATAACACATTAAAAATATAATGTAATTTAAGCCAATTGGGGTGAGGAATAATTTTTTTTCTCTTTTTATTTTTTTTAATTTAATAGAGTGTTTAATAAAAGAAAAAAAAAAAAAAAAGAATTTTGCATGGTAAGTGTACTAAGTAAAATCTAATCCACAGTGTGTGTTTGTGTGTGGATTAGATGGTTGTGTAGAAAGAAAAAATGAAAATTTTAATGAATTATATTTCGCGGAGAAAACATTTTTATTTTAGTAACAGAAAAAAGAAGACATAAAATAACGAATAAACTTTTTTAATCTAATTAGGAGTAGTGAAATTCGGACCATAAACTTGGTGTTTTCTACAACAAGCGTATTAATTAATCAGGGGATTGGAATGAAAATAAATGATAGATTTTTTTTTTTTTTTTTTGAACGTGTAATGACCTTAATCATTGCCTGATAGTGCTTTTGAAAAATGATTACCTCAATCATTAACTACGCTTTAAATTTATATTTACATCCATTAATTATTGTTACAACGATACACATAACCTTCATTATGTTCCACGTGTACTCTCACATCATGGCAAGTGGGTTAAATAATCACCATAATTTCCACATAATTAACTATATTGACAAAACCAAAGTCTTATATAAAAGAATCTATTATTATTGGTCGTTCCAAAGCAAATTAAGGGGATGGAATCTTTTACAAGTGTTCTTTTGTATTTGAGTGAATTTGGCTGTAGATGTTGAACACACACGTTGTTTGTCTCGAGGTTTGTCAAGCTTATGGAATTTAATTTGTTTAGACGTAAACTTGTGGATTCCAACAACTACCCCAAACCCCACTCTCACTTTTACATATATATTTCTTAAATTCACATTTCTTAATCAAAACTCTTCACATAATTAATTTGAGTCAACAATGAGTGATTGTGGTATTAGAGCAGGTAGTCCAGAAGGTCCTGTCTTCAAACCATTGTATTATTAATTTCTCTTAGTTTCTTGAGTCTTCTATGTATTTCAAACCCACAAAGGAGGGAGATTGTTAGATGATATAGTATTAAATTTAGCTTCATCTATGAGCTTAAGCTTTTGAGTTAATCGTGATTTGACAATATAAATTGAGGAATAGGTGAAATGAAGAAATAGAGATGATATGGCAAATTAATAGGAGTATATTTAAGGTTATTAATGAGAGTCTAGAATAATTATGGGAATTATTTTTTTTTTTTTTTTTGTAATTTTGAGATAGAACCTTATGTTTATCTTGTTTGGTATCAAAGTTCATGAAGCCCAAATGGGTATTCGATATTAGGAAAAAAAAATTCAACATATTATTCGATATTAGGAAAAAAAAATTCAACATAAAAATGGTAGACTTAAATAGGCACAATCTCTTGGTATGTCGAGAATTCTTCGAAAATACTTCCATGTTTACCCTTATATTTTCATTGGGATGGTGGACAGGGGTTTTGTCGTATAAAAGACTGCAACCACGTGCCTGTTGGTATTTGGGCTCTTCCAACTTGCCAGTCTTAGAAACCAAAACCTACCATCAAACCTTATCATCGGATGGGGCAGTTTTTACCGTTGTTTTCCCTAATTTTCTCTATTTTCTCTACCTCCTTATTGGTAACCCTAATTTCTCACGTCTCTTTGAGACTTCGTTTGGTTGCTCATCATTTTCTATGATCCATATGTGTTTGAATTATATGTCAAATAGAATGAATGGTAGGAATTAAAATTAAAGATTGTCTTTTTAAAAAAAAAAAAAAATTAATACTTTATTAAGGTATACATAAGAAAGAAGATAAATCCCATGAAAACATGCCAATTAAGAGCAATAGTGACAAGAGTTATAATTTGCAAAGTGCTTCGATTTGACAAACCAAAGAGTAAGTAAGACAATGTTTCCATTATACAAACTTAGATCAGGTAGAACTACTAATTATGTTTTTATAGCATGTTTATCGTTGATAAAAGTTATTGATATCATTATTAAGGGTCTCAATTTTTATTATTATTATTTTTTAGAATCCTCAACACTCGACAACAAATATATAAATTTTTGTTTAGCTACCATTTTGAAATATACTTTTAAAAATGTAATCTAAAATGGTAATCCTTCCACATACATTAAAAAAGAAAAAAAAAAAAAAAAGGGTAAAAATAAAGCGGGAAAAAAAAGTGGGTTTTACTACAATTTGGAAACTTACCTTATTGTTCTTATTATTTTTGGTCACAAATCCTAATGGAAATATATACATCAATTTTTCCAGGAAGGTAGTACTGTACCTGTGGCAGTCCATTTCAATCACATCAAATTAATAACCTGCCTATGCTCCTAACTCTTAACTTAATATAATCTCCAAATTTAATATGATTCATACATATACATTTAATTAATAACCTGTATATGGATGGTTTATATGGATGGTCCTCTATTTAGANGTGGGTTTTCTTTTTCATTCATTGATTTTTTTTTCTAAAATTTTTTAAAATATTGTTAGTTAATTAAAACTAATTGTTCTTAATTTCCCCAGATTAATGTAATTAATTATTTAATTTAAAAAGTCAATAATGTTTTATTAATATATATATTTAATTTAATTTTACAAATAAAAAACTCATTAAATGAATGCGATTAAAAAACTTTCTTTTGGCGTTTCTTATTAATATTCTTTATTAATATATCATATTTTTCTTTATTTTTTATTTATTAATTGTTTATTAAAATATATTTACTTGCATTAGAATTAACTAAACTTTAATTTAAAATATGGTTATCAAAACTAACCAAATTAATTAAAAATAATTAAGTATTAAATTATAATTAATATGAAATTCATTAAATATTAATTGGTTTACTTTAATTATAAATTACTCGTTTTTAAATATTTATAATCAAAATTATTATAAAATTTTTAATTAATTATTTTTTTATTAATACATTGAATGATATTTATTGCTTGATTAAATAATCTATTAAAATTATTTCAGAATGTTATGCTTGATTTCATAAATCAAATACGAACATAATTTTGTTTATAAATTTCTAATAGTATTTTTCATACATAATCAAACACAATCATCTTTAATCCTTACACATATCATTTCCAAACATTTTTATTCTCTGACATTTACAAAATCTTATACCAAATGATCTTTAGAACTTAATACCCTATGAGTTTTATTTAGAATTCAAATGTTGTAGAGTTAGACAGGTTGTTTCGTTAAATTAGTTGGCGTACATAGAAGTGGACTAAAATACTCTTCGATATATATATTCTTTTTTTTTTTAAGAGAAATAATTACTTAAACAAACATGCCCTGTATTTAACAATGGTTGTTTTTGGTTCATTGATTGAAATAAGAGTTGTTTTCAAATATAGCAAAATTAATCAAAATATTTACAAATATATTAGAAAAATGTTTCTATCATTGTCTATGAGTGATAGACATTGAAAGATAGTGACATTTTTGCTATATTTGAAAATATTTCTAGTAGTTTTGTCATTTAAAACAATTACCCTAATAAATATGCATGCTCAAATTAACTGTTGTTGCTATATATTATCTCAATAATTTCAAAATTTGAAATTTCTCATAGTATATGATTCATTACATTATTTCAAGGGTTGTTTTCAAATATAGAAACATGAAACAAAGTATTTATAAATATAGCAAAATTTTACTATCTATTCGCGATAGACTGAGATAGACTATACTATATGTGTCAATCTGTGCCATTATAGACTGTGATATTTTGCTATTATTTATAAATATTTTTAACAATTTTTCTATTTAAAATAATTTCCCTATTATTATTTAGATTTGTGTAGAAATTTCATATTTACAATAAGTTTTAAAAAAAAACAATATTCGACCAACGAAATAAATAGCGAGGTATTATTTGTTTGAAAAATATGACATTATTAATCAACCATGAACATAATTCTTTACGTTATTATATAAATGCAATAAATATATCAACCATTATTCAAATCTTTAAAATTGAGAAATAACGTCATAAAATATAATAAGTTAAAACATTGTGTTTCTCTTTAAGTTTTATTCTATTTTTATTTCTTTACACGCTTTTAAATGTCTCTTTTATTAAAATTTGATCAATAATAATAATTTTCATGCAAGAAAGGACTACGATAATGTATATATATATATATATATATAGAAAATAATAATCGGGATTCTTTTTTGAAAAGTAAATTTTAGGAATCTAATCAAAATAATAATAAATAATCCTAACTTTAGACACAAAAGGTAAAAATTCACTAGTAATTTGAGGCATGTATTTATTCGAACCCAAATATTAAAGGTCGTTTTTTTATTTTTATTTTTTTTTATCTCACTTTGGGTTGGTGGCCATTGTTGTCTTAGTTGGTCATGATATTGATTAATAGTGGGAATTTGTTGCCTCCCACAACAGTTATTTCAAATCTATACAATATCTTCCCTCAAAGAGTATGAAATGGGTACAAGATTATATGTTAGTACATAAATATGATGTGTGACATATAGTTTCAAATATTACACATAAATTCTTTGTTATAAAGTTCTAAGTTTTGGATCACTATTTAGCAATTGATATCATCATATTCATATTGTACTATCTACATATATGATTTATGAAAATATTATGTATATAACTCATTCAAAGAGGCAAAAAATGGGGAAAAAAAAAGAAAAAAAAAAAAACTGAAACTGAACAAAATCTTAGGCAATTGTCCCTTTCCAAGAGAAAGCATAGACTTTGAACAAATTCAACCTCTTGTGAAAGTGGAAGACAAGTGAGAAATATAATCATACCTTGCGAAGATTTTCATTCCTCCAACTGCTTAAAAATATTTTTCAACCAATCATTAACTCTTAGTTTTATCTTTTTTTAAGAAAAAAAATTGAGTTCAATTCAACTTACATTTTTTTTCTTTTATTATATATATCTTTAATAAAGTTGAATTATGCCTTCAACTGAATATTATAATTTGATTTTTTTTTCTCGTTATTTATATGGTTTTTTGGATCTCAATTAGGGCAAATAGATCCCCAATAACAAATCAAATAAATATAAAGAAGCTCAATTGTTTTATTGATAATTTATTGAGTGATACATGTTACAAATTGATGTGCTGACTTAAATTGAATTTGAAAATAAAAGAATGAAAAAGTTTAAATGATGTTGTGTGTCTCCGTCATAACCTTTTGATTAGGTAGGCTAACTTGATCAAGTTGAATAATATGATATTTAAGTTCAAGTGAATATTTAATAATATTAGTTTGAGCATATAAATTAAATGGTCAAATATATTATAGATTTGACTTAAAAAAATAAAATGTGTGGGTGTGTGTCTGTGTTTTTTTTTCTTTTTTTAATTCATATATTCTTTTATTATTTTGTTCAATTAGAGAAAGGGAGGTTCTAAGCCTCTGACTTTTAAAAAGATAATAATATTTTGATGAATTATTTTCACATTCGTGGGTGTCCATAATTATAGTTTAGTTGAATATATTATTTCTTTGTACACATTATCTTTATTTGATAAATCTAGATTTTGTAAATAAATATGAAGCCAATTATCATTTTCAGAGGACGGCAATGGTTTATTTATTATTTTTTTTTTATCTCATAATTGTCTGGCTATAAAAAATATAATGGGATTTTGTATTTCAAAAATATTTATTACTTACATAAGATTTATTATTTTTATTATTATTGTTAATGTTTCTATTGTGTTTAATTCAACATTACACAGGTCAAAAGTATGTGTTAATTCAGAAACCAATCAAGTCGTTGTAGTATAGTGGTGAGTATTCCCGCCTGTCACGCGGGTGACCCGGGTTCGATCCCCGGCAACGGCGATTTTCAAATATTTTTTCCCTACCAAATTTCCTCAAAACGATTCGTTTTAGCGTTTTGCAATTTGATCCTCGGAATTAGTGAAGTCAACGAGCATAATAAAAGAGGCAAAAAAATAATAATAATAGTAATAATAAAAAATAGGTTAAAATTCTATTAGGGAAGGTATACGTAGAAATTATTTCAATTTTAATCTTTATATTTTTAAATTTCTAATTTTAATATTGATACCTTTAATAAATCTTTTTAATTAAGTCTCTGGAAGTTTATTTTTATCAAAATTGACTAATATAATAATAATAATTTTTATGAAAAAAATGTAATATGTGAATATGTTTTCAAAATTTAGTATTGAAGTGCTAATAAATAACAAAAAAATTTTTGAAACAATCTACAATAAATAAGTATGAGGGATTAAATTTAAGATTTCTTGAAAGAACATAGATTAAAATTTAACATTTGAAAGTATATTCACTAAAATCGAACAAATTACTTCATAATACAGAGACCAAAATTATATTTTAACCAAAAATATATATATATCTTAATTATCACTAAGCAATAAATGGTATAGTCTAGTATATACTTTTTATATCATGTTAATAGTAACAAATCAACAACGGAATCACCATTTGAAAACTCTTTTTTTAGTTTAATTTTTGAAAAGCAAATTAATAAACACTACCTTTAATTTACCGTGAGCTAGTAGCTTTGTTTTATTATCTATTTGAATTGAATTTATAAACACTATCTTTATTTGTATATTTATTTTGAAATTTGATTAATTAGAATTTAATTAGTAGCTTACGAAAGATGAAGCCCATTATTAAAAAAAACACAATAACTTTTATTCAAAGAAATCACCAGAAGTGAATGATAATTTTGCGACGGATGGATGTCCACAGGTAAAAGAAACTACAAAAAGACTCTTATCTGAAATGCTTATAGAAGAAAGAAAGGAAAACACAAGTTTATTGTACACTTAATATAGATAAGTACATAACAAGAAAGGCAACAACAATAGAAATGAGGTGAAATATAGGGGTTGTTTGTTGATGATGGATGCATGAGGAAACTTTTGTTGATTCAAATGCCACAATATTCTTTGATACGAGAGATGTTTTGATGAGCAGCCCTGGTTTTGTCATAGGTAAGGAAATCATAGTGATTAAATGGCTTGTATCGTAATGGGTTGGCATCATCCACAAACTCTTCAGCCACAGCAATCGTCCCACTCTTGAACGAAAACATCCCAATTGAGTATCTTGTTTCCTCTCCTTTTATTATCACTCGGTGCCTACAAGACCTTATTCTCTCGTTGCTCCATGCCTATGCCAATCCATAACCGTTAAATTACAAGTTTATAACTTGTTACATTTACAACTTTCAACATTCATGTTAAATTATCAAAATTAATTAAATATCCTTCAACTATGAGGCTAGTTTCAATCGGATTAATTCGTAATTAAACAACTATGTGGGGTTGAAAGGAAAGAAGATGATAACAAATATATATTTCACAGATATATGTGGGGTTGAAAGGAAAGAAGATGATAACAAATATATGTTTCACGGATATACGTGTCATGTGTCTTTACTTGTCTTATCTATATCATTTGTTCACATAAGTAAGTACAATTTTTTTTGTCTATGAATTTAAGGGTAAAATAAAGCTTACGAAAGTTGTTTTGAAATAAACTTCAAACTTTAATAATATATTAAAATAAATTTTTAAAAACGTTTTCAAGGTAAAGAAACCAACAGCTCCATAGTTCACTACTATTTTTTATATTTAACCTTTTAAAAAATAAAAAGTACTTCATAGACAAGATAACACAAATCTGAAAAAATTCATGAACTAAATTTGTAATTTCACATTTATATTTTTTAAATGTACTTCTCAATTAATGCATTTTTACTGGGTCTAAGGTATGCTAAGGGTACTAAGGTTGCATCAACCTCTTCACTAGAGTAATTTGTTAAAAAAAAAAAAATGGTATATTTTTAAGAATAGCATTTGGCTACTGGCTAGACTACAACCATTTTCTTACAATCCGACCTTGTGGTGTCCAAATCACATGGTTTTACGAGAAAAAAATGAATTTCTTTTAGGGTTTCGGTTAGGTCTTAGAAGTTGAAAAAAGGATTGTGGAGTTAATTACCATGAGTGCATCGCCAGCCATGAACATGAAGGAGCAATGGGGTGAAGGGTGAATATCAATCCATTCATCATCTGGTGATAGAACTTGAAGACCAGAAATGAGATGCTGATGAATTATTGAAAAGAAAGTGAGATCTGTATGGCAATGCAAACCCACGTCCGTTTCATCTTTCTCAGGAACTCTGTATTTCAAGAATCGAAGAAGGTAGTTTGTGGACTCCATGTTTGATTCACTCACAGCCTTCGATACTCCATAGCTTTCCAATACCATTTTTGTTACCATCTTCTCCAATTTCACCAACAACGTTGAAAAACGTTGAACAGTTTCACTGTCAATTATTATTTAGTTTCATGTAACAGGATAATCAAAATTAAACCAACACCCCATTTTTCTTACTCAACTTTTGTTTTTTACAAGTAACTAAAGGGTAAGAGAGATATCTCAACTCAGTTGACACGACTCCAAATACAAAAGCGATGCATTCACATAGATCCAAGGAACTACTGGGCATTAAATTAAAAGTCTTAGGGTAATAATTTTATCAATAACTAATTAGGCATGACCACAATATATATGCGCTAAAATTTCAAGATCCATAAAAGTATAAAAATTGTCATTTTTTTAATGATTTTTTTTTAAAAAATATGGATTAAATTGTTATAAATTTGGAAGTAAAAGGACTAAATCATTACAAGTTACAAATCAAAGTTCAGGGATTAAATTGTTGTTTTCCTCCTATGTTTAGGCCAAAAGTATTTTTGAACTAATTAAATTGAATATCTAATAGATTAGTCATTTTTTAAAAATTTAAAAAATGGCAATTGATCGATCTATATGGGACAAAAGAAAAAAATTGAAGTTGAGAGACATGTTAGACATTAATTTCAAGAACCAAATAGACACAAATCCTAAAAAAAACGATAAAAATATTAACAAATATAATTTTTCATTTTATAAACTCAATTATTTTTGTTGACTTAAAATATTTAAAATATTATATATTTATATTACACAATAATATAGTGAGTAATTATAATTAGTCTAATAATTTATAAATATATTATCAAACACATATATGATAACGTCTTGTTTTCATAGTTTTGTTTTCAGATTGCTTATCAAACGGAGTCTAAACAAAGCCAATTCATGAGAATCAGTTTGAAACTAAATTGATGGGAAAGAAAAGTAGGGTGGGTATGTTAATTAATTACCAGAAGTGATTGTTTTCTGCAGTAGGCCACATGAGATTGGCAAAACTCTGGGTTGGCTGTGGCTGAATTGGATTGTCAATACCCATGGATTCATAGAGAGGAATAGCAGAGAATCCACCAAAGTAGCCATGGTAAGGCTTTTCACTTGTGTTCTTTAGTCTAGTTTCAATTGGGACATGAAAAAGCTCTTTTGTTGCTTCAAAAATTGAGTTATGAAGCTCCAAAGATACTTTGTCATAAACCACTGAAAAACAACCAAATTCTTCCAAACCAACTCTCATCTCTTTGCATGCTAACTCCCATTCTTCTCTTCCACTTCCCTCTATTTTTGACAAATCTATAATGGGGACTTTGCCTTTTGCTTCACAAACCATTGTGTCTTACAACCCTTACCTAATACTCACACACCTACCAATTTTCATTTTGTTTTGATGGTTTATATAAGAGAAACAAGTTCTTTTTTAAAATATGATCAATGAAATTAGACAAAATGTGGGTGCTTTGGCTCTATTCTTTCTGAATGATTAATCTCAATCTATTGTGTTTTTAGTCAAGGATGTTGACTTGTGGTTAAATTTAATTTGTGGGGTTATTTTAAATAGTTTAAGTGACAATCTTACTTGATTAAGTAAATTAAATTAGCTTTCTCTAACGAAAATATGATTATATTAAAAGAATACGACATGAGCAAACATGTATATATAATGAAATAGATAGTGCTTCAATATTTAGACAAACAGATAAAGACAAAAATTTAGTTATATATGTATAAAAAAAAATTATTTGGCCAATCTGACAATATCTCTAAAATTGTTAAGGTCGGTTTGGTAACTATTTTGGTTTATAGCTTTTTAATATTAAATATATTTTCTCTCGTT
The DNA here is from genome assembly GCA_031780015.1 of Citrullus colocynthis. Lineage (NCBI taxonomy): Eukaryota > Viridiplantae > Streptophyta > Magnoliopsida > Cucurbitales > Cucurbitaceae > Citrullus > Citrullus colocynthis. The sequence goes on along the minus strand of QLSR01000165.1, from coordinate 1,374,681 downwards.
TCTTACAATAATATCAGTTTTTCTTAAATAAAATAGTTAAATTCTTAGCAATATTCTAAAAACAAAAATAAAATTTAAAAAAACTATTTTTTTAAGTTTTCAAAAATTGACTTGATTTTTCCACCTATCCAAGAGTTCAACCATAGATCACATCTTGCATGACTACTTTCGAGCTTCTACTATGGCAATAAAGGGCATGACTCTAATACCATATTAAATAATATATAATTACATCTCAAAACAATTTACAATAAGAAGAGTAACTCATTATTTTATTAAGATTGCAAAGTTGAATCAAATGTGAGATTGTCAACAATAAAACCAAACTACATTAAAGTTGAAGGGGCCCTCAGTTATTTACTTAAAAGATGTTTTTGATTTAAAATTATGAATCAAACAACCATCAATGTAAAATTTCATTATTAATTTAAAAATAAAAGAATGAAAGATTTTAATTAATATCACATGATGAAGTTCATGACCTTTCGATATGATGTAGGGCAACTTGGTCATATGACATTTGGCCTCAAATTAGATATTTAATTATGTGAATTTGAGCCTATAGATCAAATTATTAAAGACATTATAAATTCCACTGCAAAAGGTTTGAATTCTATTTTCTACATTATCGTGGAAAATGAAAAAAAAAAAAAAAAAAAAAAAAAAAGAATAAAAATTAATTTATAAAAAAAAGATGAAAAAAAAAAAAAAAAAAAAAAAAAAAAAAAAGGTTTGAATTCTATTTTCTACATTATCGTGGAAAATGAAAAAAAAAAAAAAAAAAAAAAAAAAAGAATAAAAATTAATTTATAAAAAAAAGATGAAAAAAAAAAAAAAAAAAAAAAAAAAAAAAAAGGTTTGAATTCTATTTTCTACATTATCGTGGAAAATAAAAAAAAATAAAAAAAAAAAAGAAAAAAAAGGTTTGAATTCTATTTTCTATATTATCGTGGAAAAGGGGAAAAAAAGGTTTGAGTTCTATTTTCCATAATTATCGTGAAAGAAAAAAAAAAAAAAAAGAAAACAGGGGGACAACGTCTAATTCCTTTATATGAAGTTAATATCATCTTTCTTTTTCTTTTTCTTTTTCTGTTCTAACTAATATAATATCTGCATTTTTTTTAAGGAAAAACTTTACAAAAGCTTAAAATTAAGGGAGCAACGGACAAGTACAAAAGGTCAAAAAAGAAAAGAAAAAAAGAAAAAAAAAAAAAATCACGCGCCCAATTGAAGAAGTTAGCAACCCGGCTTTTTCTACAATTTTTCGAATTGAAAAAACAAAAGTAAAAATAATAATAATAGTAATATAGAGAAACTAGTAGCATAACGAGCTACCATGTCATCTTTCATTTTAAATAATAGAGCGTATTTCTTTTATTTCACATCAGTTTATACTATATTGTTCAAAAAGTGAAAATGTTTGAACCTCTAAATAAAATATTTTGATTAATGGAATAATTTTCTCATTTGTGAATATTCGTAATTATAGCGTAATTGAAAATATTATCTTTTTTATGCAGTGATAAATTTAGATTTCTTTTCCAATGAATATGAAGTCTATTAACATTTTAAAAGATGTCAATGGTTTAATTTATTATATTACAATTGTCAAACTAAAAAAATATAATGATATTTTGCATTTTATATATATTACATTAGAACTCTTTTTTTTTTTTTTTATGTTTCTATCGTGCTTGATATTTTATTTTATTTATTTATTTATTATTATTATTATTTGTGAGATTCAATACATTAAATACCTCGCAAGAGGCCATGAGGACGAAGGAAACCAATTAAATAATAATAAAGATATATATTTATTTGAAATTTAAAAATCATCAAGTCGTTGTAGTATAGTGGTAAGTATTCCCGCCTGTCACGCGGGTGACCCGGGTTCGATCCCCGGCAACGGCGTTCTTTAATTGTTTTAACATTTCCTTACTAAATTTTGGTCAAAACGATTCGTTTGAGGGGAAAAGAAATGAAAGATTACTTTGTTTCCATATTTTTACAATATATACCATCGAAATTAGTTAAATCAACAAATATAAAATAAAAATAATAAAATAGATTAACAAATTTTAGTTCATGTAGCTTGAGATTTGTTCTATTTAAATTTTAAATTTAGTTTCTCTCATTTGTTATCGAAATTGACTAAATAATTTTAATGTACTTTGAAATTTGTTCAATTTTAATTCATATACTTTCAATAAATCTTAAATTTATTCAAAAGGATTTGTTTGAATTTGAGGGCAAAATAAATGGAAATTACTTTTGTTTCGGCATTTTTGCAATTTGTACCCTCGAAATATAATATGTGAATACATTTTCAAAATTTAGAGTGAAAATTATATAAATAACCAAAAAAAAAAAATTGAAAAAATCAACAATAAACAAGCCATAGAGACTAAATTTAAGATTCTTATGAAAGTACGGAAATTAAAATTGAAATTCGAAACTACAAGAACTAAAATTAAATAGAGGAAAAATTGTAAAAACTATCCTTAAACCATAGGGTTCATTCACAACCATAAACCTTCGATTTGATCAACTACCCCTTATAATTTCATAATGGTCGCAATTAAACCATTTTATTAAACTAAATTCTATTTGTAGTAAGTTCTCACATTATCAAACTTGAACATGAGAAAGTTGATCATCTTTGAAGTACATGATTTGTAATTTGCATTTCCATTTTTAATAAATTTCGAAGCTCCATACTCCAAATCCAGAAATGGAGACATGGTTACTCTGCAGCAATCTCCATTTTCAAACGAATTTCGAAGCTTCTCCAAGCTCCCACCAGTAATCCTCACCAATTTCCTATGGCTCCACAGATCCCTACTCCAAATCAAGTATAAACACAAGAGAGAAGAGCACATGCATGTAAGCCAATTTCATTAGAAGCATAAGTTTTCTGCAACACATTTTAACATCAATTTCAAAAAATCCACAAAACACTCTGCTGATCTCATTTCAAGTCCGCTCACCGATATTGGACAGAGAGAGAGATGAGAATGAAGAGTAACGAGAGAGAAGAATAGAAAGGAGGAAGAAACTACAAATATCAACAAAATAAAATTTAACTTAATAAAAGGCTCTAATGCAACCATTATGAAACTATAAGGGCTAATCGATCAAATTGAAAGTTTAAGGGTATGATTGTAACCAACTCTATAGCCTATGGTGTTTTTTACAATTTTTCCTAAAACAAACTTCAAAATACAAAGACGAAAATAGTATTTTATTATCCATTTTAATTTCTAAAAATATTTTTCAAACTTCTCACCACATTTTAAGTTGGTTTTTCAAAAAACTCGTTCTTTTCTTTCTTTCTTTCTTTTTTTTTTTTTTTTTAAATTTGGCTAATTAGAATTGATGAATTGTTACCTTAAGAAAAAGGTGAAGAGACTATTATTAAAAATTAAAAAATAAAAATAAAAAAAATAGAAAACAAGCACAATCTAAAAAAATAAAACCAAATAATTATATGTCCAAAACGACCCCAAAATAATTTTAAAAAAAGAAAAAGAAAATAAAATAATACTATATTTGCGACAACAACTAAATTTTATTTGAGGAAGTCACAGTAACTTCACTAACAATTTTACACCATTATTAAATGTATATATGTAAGTGAAAACCAAAAAAAAAAAAAAAAAAAAAAAAAAAAAAAA
>QLSR01000165.1:1320594-1366169 GCA_031780015.1 Citrullus colocynthis | reverse complement strand
GTATATATTAATATTGTTTTTCTTAAAAAAAAAAAAGAAAAAACAAACAAACAAAGACAAAGATAAAACGAAGCAAAACAAAAAAACGTTTTCATTTTTTTCTCTCTTGTACTACCCATAGTTTTGTGTCTTGTGTGGGTCAATTCTAATTTTATCCATTTGAATAAGATTTTAAAAAGTTTATAAAAGGAAAAAGACCATAATAGTTCGCCATCATAATAAGGTTTAATTAATTAATTAAGACCAAACCCCACCAATAATAAAGCAGCTAGCTACCAAGAACAGTACTCAGAAACCAATAAACAAAAACATCCAAACTCAAGAAAATCTCAAATATAAAAATGAACACCCACAAATAATAGTAAATACTAATAATATGTGGTCCATTCACAAGCTCAATATATTTTTTTAAGAAAAACAATATTAATATATACCTAAAGAATATTAATTTCCCTAGTTCAAATTCAATTTTACCAAATCAACTTTTCACATTAAATTTGACTTCCCTACCATCTAGAAAATGTTTTTATTTTAAAAGAAAAGATTGCGGAAAAAAAAAAAAAGTGAATACAAAATTAACTAAAATATAGTTTAGAGAAAAAAAAAAAAAAACAGAAAAATAAATCCAGTCATCACTAGTGACTTGTTTGTTTGTCAAGAAACATAACTCAACTAGCATAAAAAATGCATTATCAAACTCAAAATGTCAAAGATTTGATCCCCTCCATATTGTAACAGAAAAAAAAATATTAAAAAAAGCCTATTTGTTTGACCTCAATTGTGAGTAATTTCAAATCTTATTTTAATTTTCCGATAGTAAATGAAGTCAAAAGCTTACAACATAGCCCTACATCAATTTCCTTTTTATCTAACATCCAAACAAACATTCATTTTATAGTTTAGGTTAGTGCAACAAAAAAGTTTAACAACATTTTAAAAGAAAGAATTAATCATTTCTCGAATTTTAAATCATTAACTTTCTTTTTAAAAATAAAATTCAAAATTTGATAAATATTATGAACGTCTGACAAACGAAGGATAAAATTAAAAGATGGAGAAGAAAAGGACCTAAAATGGTGATTTCCAGAGGGCCACATGAGATGAGTAAAGGACTGAACTCCATCGAAGTTAGTGGCATCATCAATTCCCAAGCTTTCATGAAGAGGAAGAGTACGAAGTTCCCCAACGTAGCCATTAAAAGGCTTCTCATATTGGTTCTTCTTCTTGGTCTCAATTGGAAGATCGAAAAGTTGTTTCGCTGCCTTCAAAACTTCTTCCCTCATTTCTCTACTAACTCCCTTGTACTGTGCTATAAAACACCCGTACTCTTCCAGAGCTTCCCGGACTTTTCTGCTCGTCCTCCTCCACTCGCCGCCGCCCTCCGCCTTCACTTCCTCACCCCTGAAATTTATCACCGGCAGCCCCTCCGTTTCTGAACCCATTACCCAACCTCTCTTCTTTCTTTACACCAAAAACACCTTCTGCTGCGTTGATTTGATTAGTTCATGCAAGTTTAATCTAATGGTTTTTCTTTGTTGTTTTTTAAGTTACAATTAGAAGCTTAATTACACAAGGTTTAAAATATTTAGGACGAAAATAAGGGTAATTGTCACAAATACCCTTCGATGTTTTTTTTTTATTATTATTATTTTTCTCAAATAACTCTCTTTTTTGTCCATTGTTTTAATGTCTCATGATCAATACCGAGACCCGAACAAAAATTTAGTTCTTTTAATGACATATTCAAACCATCAAATTTTCTTTTCTATTTTTATTTTCCATGGAATCACGGTTAGGACGAAGACTGGGGACCGATTAATATTTTGTCTTCCCCAAATCTTACACGATCTTTCTATAATTTTTGTTTCAAATTTTTTATTCCTAATCCAAATCCGTAGTTAAATCTCTGATTTCCTCCCATCATAAACTCTTTATGATTTCTCTATTTCAATATCCTCAAATACTTTTACCTAAATAGATATTGAAATAGGATTTGGAGAAGATTATATAGGATTTGGGAAGAGATTAGAATAATACTCTGTCTTAGTTTCATCTGAGTCAAAATTGCATCGAGAAAGCTAAAATATCGTTGGTTTAAAAAAGTTAAATTTTTGTTTTGGTGATCTTGGTATCGATACCAAGATGAGCCATTAAAACAATTAGAAAAGATGCTATTTGTGAAAGATAGAAACTTAAGTGTTATTACTAACAATTTCCCACAAAAATATCTAGATCTAAATTTTACGGAAATGTCGATGAAATATTGATGTCATGGATATTTCTAAAGGAAATTAAAAAAAAAATCCAAATAAACTGTTTGATTGAACAGATATAAATATTTTAGGTAATACAAAATTTGCATATTATTCTTGTATCACAAGATTTGAGTTTTCAGGTATTACACTAAGAATTCAGATTCAATTTTATGAGAAAAAAAGAATTAAGGACTATTGTCGATGTTGGCTGTCAATAGGTAAGCTATTTCCCAGTGCAATATGTTTTGCGTTGGGAGTTGTCCAAACTCCCGACACCATGTTATTAGCCCGTCGGGAGATGCTCTCTCCCGACAATCACCCAAGGATATTTTTTACGTCAACAAAAGAATTTGCAACATGTTTTGAGGTAACACCATCAGTGGTTCTAGACGTAGGAAGATTGTATTTTTCTTGTTGTTAAATGCAACTTAACTATTATTTATAATACATTCACATTAGTAACATTTTGTTAATTATTTTTTATGTTTTGTAGATTATTTTTATGATATCATAGAATTGATTCACCCCTCAATTAAATGTCGAATCTATAGAAATTATGGAATTATGAATGAAGATGTCGACAGAAATTTAACATCATGAGCTTAGGTCGATATATTGTTAAGTTCGTAATTGTTTTTATTTACATACACTATTAAGTTTTTTATTTTTGATTTTTTTTTTAAATCAAGCATATAAAATATAAGACGACATATATTCTCATCTATGAATTTCTCTTTTTGTGTTATTTACTACTTCCCTATAATTTCTTTTCAATTTAATATCAATTTTGAGAAATTAAGGTTTATTTGTTTAATTTTTTTTTTTAGTATTTAAATATAAGGTGTTTCTTTTATTAAAAAAATGAGAAAATTATAGTAAAAAACTTAAGATAAAACAAACATGAATTTCATTAATATAAAACTAAAAAGTAAATCATGATTAAACAAGCCTATAAATTAAAAGTAGTTCATCTGTAAAAAGGTATTTTTGTTTTTAAGATAAAACTTTTTAAAGTAGTATGAAGACAAAATATATGCAACTCTAAGGTTCATTGACCAATTTATAAGTAGATTAAATTATAATAGTTTTGTATTTTTTTCTTGAAATTTAAAATGTTTCAAAATATAATCACCACATTTTCAATTATGTTTTCTTTTTTAATTTCTTTTTTTCTTTTTTTGAATTTTTATTATGTCTCCTTTTAATCTCGACGTAGTATTATGAGCATAACCATAAGAGAGTTGTATTAACTATAAGGTCCGTAGTTTAAATTTTCCTATTTTGATTGTATACTAAAAAAATTGAAATTGATCATATAAAATAAATAATGTTTAATGAAAATTAAAACTTTTCATTGTTTTTTTTAATAACAAATCTGTAGACAAATGTTTAAACAACTTAAATGGCCAACCTAACATGTATCATGTATGATCAATAAATATACTTCTTATTTGACAAGCAATATAACATATATAATAATTAATGTGTTTTGAATATGAGCTGATAAATGCATAAAATATAAAATATATGCAATAATTTAATTTGTGGTCCTCTAAATGAGGACCACAATTTATTTTTCAAAAAATATATTCTAATTTATGTTGTTAGATTTGGAATTTTATTTATGAATTATTCGGGTGATGTGCTAAGTACTTCTCGACGAAAATTAACGTAAGCAATAACTCCAATAATTTCACTTTCTCAAAAAATAATGAAAAATTTTAAAAATAAAAATAAAAATAAAAAATCCAATGATAACCAATTAGGGGCCATTTGATGATTTGATTTTTTTTTTTTTTTTTTTTGGTTTTTATTTTCAAGAAAATTGGTTTTTTTTTTTTTTTTTTTGGGTTTTAAAAGGGGGATTTAATTTTTTTTTTTTTTTTTTTGGGTTTTAAAAGGGGGATTTAATTTTTTTTTTTTTTTTTTTGGGTTTTAAAAGGGGGATTTAATTTTTTTTTTTTTTTTTTTGGTTTTTAGTTTCAAGAAAATAGGTATGTTTTTTTGGTTTTAAAAACGGTTAAAGAAAAATTTTAAAATGTTATGGAATTTTGAAAACGAAAAAGATAAAACATTTTTAAAAATCAGTTTTCGTTTTTAAGGATATTTGTCTCCCACCCCCACCTTTCGCACTCGGATTTGATCCTGTTTTTACACTTTTGATTTTTTACTACTTTTTAATATAGTGGTTTAGTTGTCATCAAATTTGCTTACTTTCTATTAAGAGTTAATGTTCAACTCACATACCATGCAATTTCTTTTTCTATTTACTTTTGTTTCTTTTCCATTTATAATAATGATTCCCCAAAGTTAAAAGGGTTGAAAAATATGATAAGTATTGGGTTGTTTCAAATACAGATAAATTAATTAAAATATTTACAAAATATAATAAATTTTCATCTTTTATTTGCAATAGATCGCGATAGACTACTATCTGTGTCTATCATGATAGACACAGATAGTAGTTTGTTACAGTCTATAGCAGATAAATTGTGATATTTTGCTATTAATCGTAAATATTTCCAATAGTTTTGTGATTTAAAATATTTTTATAAAAATGCTATTATTATTATTATTATTAATTAATTAATTAATTAATTGAAGTGCTACAATCACATATTTAGAAATAACTTGAGAAACGATGGTTCATGACACCTTGAGTACAACAGAGAAAATAAAATTTTCTTAAAAAAACAACCTAAATTCATTAGGTTTAGATTAATTATTTTCATTGTTTATTTATGCTCTTTAATTTGTTGTTACAAAAATGAAAATATTTTCTTATATTCTATTGATATGTCCTTTTTTTGTGCTATTTTTTCCATTTTATTTATGATTAATTCATACATATAAATAATGTTTTTATCAATATAGCTTTGTTATAGTTTATATCTATGTACATCAGATGGGAAGTTATTGTAAAATAGCTTATAAAAAAAACTAAAAAATTCACCAAAACTTATTTTGATTTAGAAAAAAGCACACACAATTATCGAACATATTTTTGTTTTAATTTTTTAAAAAACAGAAAACAAAAAACGAGTAAACATGTAAAAAAAAAATTAAAATGGTTAGCAAACATTATTTTCTTATTTTCACATTTTAACATTATTTTCTTATTCTTGCTAATATCTTTTATATCTTCTATTTTTTAAGTTAATCTAGAAATCTTAAGCGTTTAAAGATAATAAAATAAAAACTATTGTCCTAAACACTCAAGAATATTATAGTATAATATTGATTGATTTATAACAATATTAAAAGGAAAAAATACAAAGAAAATCGAGACAAATGAGATATATAGTAGTAGTTGAAAGTGGTCCTCAAAATTTAAAACAAATAATTAAAATAAAAATCTTTAGGTGATTATAATCAAATATATAATTAAAATCCCCAATTGGACATAAAATTAAATGCCAATACTTTAACCCATGTGATTGTGATGTCTAATCATCAAATAGATCTAAATATTCCAAAGCTAAACTAGTTTTTTTTTTTTTTTTTTTTTGGTTGAAAATGGGGAATTTAAATTTTTATTTTTAAATTTTTATTTTTATTAAAATTTTTTTTTTTTTTTTTTTTGTTTTAAAAAAGGAGATTTAAATTTTTATTTTTTAATTTTTTAAATTATAAAAAAATTTTTTTTTTTTTTTTTTTTGTTTTAAAAAAGGAGATTTAAATTTTTATTTTTTAATTTTTTAAATTATAAAAAAATTTTTTTTTTTTTTTTTTGGGTTGACAATGGAGAATTAAACTTTTAACTTTGAAATTGATAATATAATACAAATTTTATGTTAGTTTTGTTGGGTAGGAATGCGATCAAAGTCTCACATCGATCAAATAAAGAAATGATCATGGATCTATAAGAGATAATAACTATCTTCATTGATATAAGATCTTTTGGTGAAATCAAAAGCAAAACTACGAGGGTTACGTCTAAAATAGACAATATCATACCATCTAGACATATCTGGAGGCCGTGAGATCTCGATAATATCAAACTCAAGCAGGGGTTTTCTAAATAAATTTCATTTGAGGTTTTATCAATTTACTACAAAAATAGTAATTAACTTATCAAATTATTTAATTTCCGATATGTATAGTCCAAATGTTGAATTATATGGTTTAAACATATAAAATTTTCTAAGTCCTTAAACAATAAAAACTTGAATTTATTATTATGTATAACAACAGTAACCAGGGGTAAAAGGTGCAGTCACGAGAATAGGAATATTTTTCCCGTTTAGCTTACTAAATTTTTGTATCACCGCTCCACTCTCCGTCTAAATAGAGATTCTTGTTGCAAAGCCGACAGCACACTTCACAAAGCTAGATCAATGGTACTTGCTTCTTTTTTCTTTTTGGAATTGAATGGTTGACATTTGAGATGATAATTTATGTCTTATCCACTAAATTGCTTGAATTCACTCAAAAGATTTGATTTATATATCTCTACACTAAGCACTCATGTTGCCGACCTAAACATGAGTGTTCAACTGGTCGAGGCATGCATTATTATATCAAGCAAAAGGTAGGAGGTTCGAATATTAACTCTAACATATCGTTGAACTAAAAAAGTATTAATAAATACATAAATTTCAAGTTAGGTAGTCTTGAAATTTTTAAACATGTTAGGTAATAGTTGTATGTAGTTTCAACTTTATCAAATGGGACCACCCAGATAGATCTTAATTGATTTTAGTATTAGCCGTCATTCAAATTACTAGACATCCCTTTCTAGCTGAACTGTGAATACAAACATTCTTGATATCTAATATGAGGGTGACCAGCCACCAAACCAACCATCACACCTTCTCATAATTTCTATATAATTAGCAATTCTTAATACTTATACATTAATCAACCACCAAATCTTGTTAGTGATTGATTGCCCAACGGAGATTTAGGCATTATTATTACTTATTTATTTGAGTAAATTGCAAAAATCATCCCTAAATTATGATGATACCTACAATTATACCTTCAAACTTTCAATTTAAAAATTGAGTCCTCAAACTCATACAAGTATTAAAATTATGGACCTTCAAACTTACAACATAATCATAGAAATTGTAATAATTATACAAGTTTGAAGGTTCAATATTTGTCATTTGGAAGTTCATTTTCTAAAGCTACTCTGAGTTTAAGGATTCAATTTTAGCACTTATATAAGTTTGAAGACTCAATTTTTACAACTGAAACTTTAAAGGCGTATGTAATTATTGTCATACTCTAGGGATGATTTTTGCAATTTGTCTTATTTATTAATAGAAAAAACTTAGGTGTTGTGGAGGTTGCACATATCTTTTGTGCAGTTCACAAAATTGTCCAATAAAATATTACCATGTGGCAAATATTTTTTAAAAAAAAAAAAATTGTAAGAAGAGGATAGGGAAGCACGAGATTAGGTGCAACTCAACCCCCGGTCTTTTTCTTACTATTTTTGTTTCATGAGATTTCTCACCTTATTTTATTTTGTAACAAAGTTTCTCCTATTTCATGTCGAATGTTAATGGCTCAAGTTGAAAAGTTACAATTAGTTTCTGTGCAGGTATACTGCCAATTCAATTCATCAATTGAATTATTCTTATTCTTGTGTACTTTTTTCACTTTCTTTCTCTCTCTCTCTCGTTTTTTTAGTATCGTAGGTCTAGCCTTTTGGACTGAGGAGATATCTATTTACGATCGAGCTATGCTTATGTTGACATTCTTGTGTACATAGGTCAATAGACTTAATTTGTACAAAGAATGAAATTATTATGATTTTGGAAGTTACAGTGCAAGTTCTGAAGCAAGAAAAAATCAGATATACATTGATAGCAGAGAATGAGTGGAGTATAGTTAAAGAGCCTTCTCTTTTTTGTTTAGTTTAACAAATATGTAAGAGTGAATATTCTAAGTTCTGATCACACCTTTAAGTGGAGAGTAGAGTTATTGTTTTTTGTAGATGGGGTAGTAGTCAGGAGTTAGAACTGTCTTGTATACAATAGTACTTAGGCAGCAAAACCAAGCGAAAAAGAAATCTCTTTTATCTCTTTTGGAAATTGAAGGCCTTGATACAAATGGCATATGAGAGTGCAAAGAAAACTGCAAGGCCAACAATAACAGCTGCAACAACTCCAAGAAAGTCATGTCTATAACCAAAGAATTCTCTTACAAACTCCTTAACTGTCTCTCCTGTATCCATTTTCTCCTCAATATCTCCAAATTGTGAAGCTATCAATCCATATAATGTCCATGACAATGGACAAGTCCAATAGAACCATCTCCACCACACAGGAATCCTCTGAGATAATATAGAATTTATAGACGTAAGCTTTCCAATAAAATAATTTGTTAATATCAAATGTTCTTCCAACAAAACACTTACTGTTCTAGGGATGATAAAGCCACAAAAGAGGTTCCACATCCCGTAAAACGCGGTTGAAATAATCAAACTGATGTGGTAACTCGGCATTGCAGCGATCACCATCATGCCATAGTAGGTAAAGTAGAGTAAAGTGAAGTACATGAAGAAGAAAAACCAAAGAACCTTGGCAAAAGACCATTCATATCCCATCATTGCATATATTATGATGCAATACATCAAAGCTTGTGAAAAAGTATATGGGAGCTCAATTGTAACCTGTGACACATCAAAAATAGACTTTAGAAATCTGCATATTGCATTGCTATTGTAATATATTGTGCAAATTAAGCTTATTAATGTATGAAACTTTTCAACACCTGAGCAAAGGCATATGCAATGGCTGAATACATTCCTGCAGCTCTTTCTCTATAGTAGACGGTTCGCTCAATAGAAATGACTGGCTGTATCCCTCCAGCATTTTGTATACCAAGGAAGAGCGAAGCCGTATACATCGCACCAATCGAATTAAACATGTCTATGTATGTTGTTCTGGGATTGATCTTGAGTCAGTTTTTAATATAATTGATAGAAGAAAAAGAGGGGGGGTGCCAAAAATTGAGCATTTGTAAGTTACCTCTTGGAGCCTAGGTTCCAAAACATTGTCCCGAGTATCAACGATGCCCCGAGGGTGAACAGAAATCTGGTTGCAACGTATGACGGATTACGCCAATACGATAAATGTTGCTTCCATAAACAAGCCATGAATTGGTTCAAAGAAGGCTGGGAGTATCTGGTTTGAAAATGGATATCCTTAGAAGCAGGGGGAGGTTGACTCAGTTCTTTGATTTGTTCCTTGTTTCTTCTGAAATATGAAACATGAAACATGAGATGATGTAAGCATAGTTGCCAATGATTGTAAACAGTTTTGACTTTCAACACAAAATGCTTATAATATTTACCAACCTATAGAGTTCAGATTTTTTGAATAGATCAGCAAAATCAACCCTCAATGCCATTTCATGAGTTAAGGAGGTTACTTCTAACATCCAAGTTGCTGGATTTTGACCCTCTTTTATTGTACGTGTTCCCTCGATTCCCTGAACCAATGCGCAAATGTTATCTTGTGAAAGTAAACGATATATACCAATGCTTTCTTTTGCAGGAAAGCTCTTTTTACCTCGAAATATTTGATCAAATGGCAAGAATGATGACCAAGTGGTCCAACATATATGGACTGTCCTCCTTGCTTCAACAGCAATAGCTGCAGTCTCATATTAAATAAGTCAGCTCACCTCAAGTACATTAATTGAACTTCAAATCAGACCAAATCTTAGCAAATTATATCAAGAACTAAGAGATCCATAATTGTTAGTAAAATTACCTCATCAAAGGCTTCAAATATATCGATGCTTGGTTGATGGATTGTGCACACAACTGTTCTCCCTGTATCGACAGTGTTTCGTACTGTTCGCATTACTATTGCAGCAGCTCTTGCATCTAGTCCTGAAGTTGGCTCATCAAGAAATATTATGGATGGGTTCGCCACCAACTCTATGGCTATCGTCAACCTTTTGCGCTGCTCGGTTGAGAGACCATTTACACCACGCAATCCAACTATTGCTTGCCTCAACGTGTCGAGTTCAACCAGCTCCATGATTTCTTCTACAAACATCTACAGAAGATTACAACTGAGCATATGTGTAGTGCAGAGATACTTCCTTTTGTTTAATGGAATTTTCTCTATCAGTTGTACTTGGTAAAGTGTTTGTAAAAAGTTCAAAATCCTACAGGTAATTAAGTTAATATAGCAACCTTTCTTGTTTCTTTGCTCACATCAGAGCCAAGACGCAGCCATGCCGAGTAGAGCAGAGACTCGTAAACAGTAACATGAGGAGAATGGATATCATTTTGTTCACAATAACCAGAAATTCGAGTAAAAGTTTCTTGCTTTTTTGTGTAGCCAGAAACTTTGATAGTTCCCTCAATATATCCACCAGTTTTCCTTCCGGCTAGCACATCCATCAAAGTCGTTTTCCCCGCTCCGCTCACGCCCATCAAAGCTGTGAGAACACCAGGCTTAAAAGCACCACTCACACCCTTCAAAAGCACTAGTTTATCTTCTATGATACCTTGCTTCTTCATTTCCTGCATGTTCATATCCACAATTAGCTCTGAGATAATCTTAGCTCAAAGCTTTAACAAGTAGTTTGATGATTAATCACCTGAGGCATATCGACTGAGTACACAATCTCATCAAAAGTGAGCACATACTGTTTAAATCGAAGAACAACTTCTTTTCTCTTATTAGAAATAGCCTTGTCAGTTGCTTCATTCCATGCTTGCGTGGAAACTCTCATACTTTCACTTCCATTACCTGTTTGTAAACTACAGTTGAGTACCTTTTTAGGTAGAAAAGATCACTCTAAAGGAACTGAAACCATGTTTGAGAAAAATATTACCTGCAATATTTTCACAAGATGGGGTGTTTCTGATCTGAAACTCTTTCTCATTGCTCTCTAACACTTGCGGTTTAGTGGTCTGAGGCTTGTTCAGTGCTGCATAAGAAATGCAAAGAATAAGCAATTCTTCTTTAAAGATCTGAATTGGGGCAGAAAACACAAGTTACTTACGGTTAAGATAAGTGAGGGCTAAGACATAGCCAAAGTTAAATAGAAGAATGAATCCAACCATTGCACCCACTCCAATCCAATACCAATAATCAGATGGGAAGAAGCCATGAACCTTCAAGACCAAAACTCCTAGAGTTTCCCCTGTAAAAGGGATAACCTTGACAAGAAAGTAACAATTCTGAGATAAACATTTGAAGACTCAGACAAAATGCGTACATTTTTAAGGTTGTTCAAGTTCTAGAAACTACTTGATCCCAACTATTTCCTCCGAATTCGTTAACTGCCAATGAATTCTGCCCGTACATCATAGGTGACACCCAGTAAGCCCATTTCCACCACTTTTTCATGTTATCTGTGGATTTCAAAAAGGAATTGTTACGTATGTTTTTACTGAAGAATGTCAACCAAAAGCAAACAAATGGCCATCGGTTATCACATACGTCTTGAGAGAATATAACCATCATTTCCATAGAGTATCAACAGAACAAATGAACCAAATGTGCTTGAAACTACTAAGCTTCTAGAAACGGCAGCAATTAATCGGAATAATGCAGAAGCCAATTGGCTAGCAAGAACTAGTGCAAGGTACTGCTTAAAAAACCTGCAAACAGTTACAATGCATCAGCAACAACTATGATTCAAACATGATCTGTGATGGAACTTAGTGCAGTCAGGAGGTGTAGAAAATTTCAACCTTTTGACACTTGGATCGTAGCCAGTAACATAATAAGAGATAAAAACCCAAAGGGCAACTTCCACAAAGGAGGCAGGGATTTGTAGGATGGTAGCTGGAAGAGCATATGCCCAAGCTGGGAAGAAAAGGAGGTCCCTTTGCTTGTAGAAAACAGGAAGCTTACCAATTGTTAATGGAAGCTCAGACATCCCATTGAACATACAAACAACCAGTGCATTAAACAAAGCACCCATATAAATTTGTCCATCATTTATTGAGTTCCGGGGCATCTTCGTTCGAAAGAAGAGTGACATTGAAATAATTGACATCAGGGAAATCTAGTAGAAGAAAGATGATAACAAGTCAAATATCAGATAGATTTGTATGTCAAATAAAGACAACTTTGTTTACTGACTTGGGCAAGCTTGAAGATGTGAACAAACGAGTTACGCTTCATCACCAAGACTTCTCTATCAAAACAGACCTTCCAAAGTTGCTTATATCCCATGCCATACTTTTTTGTTGCCAAAACAGCAGGGTGGCACTTGCTCTTGTCAAAGGGGACTGCTAATTCCTCCCCTAGTTTCCTTCCCACATGAAAGGATTTGAATGCTTCTGCAAACTGTTTAACAGAGATATATGTGTGAGGCTTATCCTTCTCTACCCAATATTGCTGTTGATCTTTCCTTGAAGTCACCTGCACCGAATTCACTCAGCCTTAAGTCATCATATTTCACATTTACAATGTAATCAAGGAGGAGGACACATTTTAAAGGTACACACTTCTTGCAAATAGTCTGCCACTCCTTTCCTTTCAGGACATTTGAAGCCCATGAACTCAAAAAATTCAAGGACTTGCTGGCAGGGACCTTGGTACACAATTTGGCCTTCAGAAAGGAGAATGATGTCATCAAAAAGTTCAAAAGTTTCTGGAGCAGGTTGGAGAAGGGAAAGAACAGCAGTTCCATTGAAAATGTGAATGTATTCCTTGATTGAGTTCACAACTTGAAAGGTTGTAGAACTATCTAGGCCTGTAGATATGTCATCCATGAACAGTACATTTGCAGACCCACAAATTATCTCACCTGTAAAACATATAGATTAATTGATGATTTAGGGAACTGAATCATTTCAAGCTTGTTTGTTAACTTTCTCATGTCTCGTTCAGTGATTTTGATTAGTTACCGGTGGTGAGACGCTTCTTCTGTCCTCCTGAAATGCCTTTGAGCATTTCATCTCCGACCCTGGTGTCTGCACAAGTTTCAAGTCCCAGCACCTGTGTTGTCGGAGGAAGAACGGAAGCCAATTAAAGAGAGCTAAATACACAAAGAATGTGTTAGTTAATTACATCAGATTGCTGTTTGAATAACAATACCTTCAGAACATAATCTGTGATCAGGCTTCTCTTTTGGCCTTCTAGTGATGCTGCCTGCAAAATATTGAAAACAATTAGATTAAAAGCTTGAGCCTTTTCTTCTCTGTGTGGCTAAGGGATTTATTTAGAGGCATGCGAGTCATACCTTCATGAACACATCGATATCTGGGTCAGGCAGGATGTTTGCTTCTTTCTCTCTTCTTATCAACTCTGCCAGCAACTCTGCAAAAAAACAATACTTCTGTTAACATCAGCACTTTTGATCTTCTAAATATATTTTTAACACCTCCTTAGAAAATGATATTGTAGAGTTCAAACTGACCTTTTGCTCTAATACCATATTAAATTACCACTAAACTCAAAAGTTACAGCTAATTGATATGGGATTTTGTGATCTTCTATATATATAATAACAATAATTATTGTTACTATAAAAATAATAGTAATCAAAACTAAAACACTTTTCTACAAAGCTTCTAAAGAAGGAAATGGCAATTTCTCAGAGCTATTTTGCAGGGAGCGAGAGAGACCATGACGAGATCCGACCCCTTGATATCTTGCAGAAAAGGCCAAGATTTCTCTTACTGTCATTTCTGGAAGATGGACATCATTTTGGCTCACATAGGCAGCAGTTCTTTGTGGAACAAACTCATTCAGGCTATAGCCATTATAAGACACCTTCCCAGAGACCTGTTAGATGAAAAATTCAGTGGTTTTCCCAGATGATTTTTAATCTAATAAGCTGATTTGAAAAACTTGGATTTAAAATTACCTTCAGATCAGAAGCAAGCCTCCCTGCCAGAGCCAACAAAAACGTCGTCTTTCCAGAATCTGGAGGGCCTAAAAGGAGTGTCATCCTGCAAATTTTTACCCCCATAAAGTTTTTAAGTTCATTGCAAATAAGAATGTACAAAGAGGTCATTATTAGAAAGGTCATCTCTTCTTACTTGCTTGGCTTAATGATTCCACTAACATCATGAAGGATAGTCAGCTGTTTCTTTTTACTTGACAGCATGTGGAGATTGGCCAAACACCCCTTTAAAGTGAAAATTTCAAGTGGTGTTTAGGGAAAAAAAATCGAAAAGCTTCTGAAATTTCTGTACACTGATCGTTCTTACCTCCATTAAGTTGATAAAGAAGTTGAAGATAGTTGGCAAAGCTCTCTCACCAATATATGCTTCAGCTTCAACTCTAAGATGCTCAAATCTTACTTCAATGGTGGGAATATCAATCCCAACTCTGAGTTTTAGCCACCATAACAAACAAAAACAAAGAAGAAACAAAGAAAATTACCGAATTGTGAAAAGGAAATATGGGGCTTATTCATCCTTCTATCCTCATTTATAAGCTCGAAAGCAAAAAAGCCCAACAAAAGAGGAAATAACATTATAGTGGTTCAAACATAGAACGTCTAATACAATGATAAACTTCGGTTGAAGTATGGTAAATTTAGTTTTTTAACCTTTTATTCATATTCCTAACCTAGATAGAATATTAAAAGTGAGAAATTTTACCTGTCAAGGCGTTTCTTCAGCTTCAACAGGAATTTTTCATTGTCTACTTCAGTATCACTCACCAACTTCTCCATCAAATTCTTCCTTTCTTGAACCCCAAGTTTGTCAACTTCAACTTCATTGGCCTCACCACAAGATGATGTCAATAAACCTGTTCTTAAGCGTCTGTAAGTGGGAAGTCTCTCCAATGCTGCCCATTTAAGAGCTGTTTCATCATCTTCCCTATGCAATGATCTTGAGAATACCTCCATTAGTCTCCTTCCAAACTGAAAAAAAGAAAAAAGAAAATGTCATAAACCACAACAGGTTTCAGAGGGAGAAGATATCCTTTTTAGAAAATATACAACAATAAAAAGCAGAGAAACTCACCCAAAAACCTCAACTCATCAGAATTTTCTCACATGAAACTGTCTTTCTATGTACTCATCACCCTTTTCCCTTCTCTCTTATCCCTGCAAGAAAGAGTTAAATCAGAAACTGAAAACTATAAACTCTAATCTCTGTATATAGTCAAGTTTCTTCACCACCTTTTTCAGTTAAGGCTTTATTTCTAATTTCACCTAAAACCAAAATGCAGAACTTATCATTTTTGGAACTTTTCTGTCTGATACATTGATATTTAAATTACTTCTTCAATCCTTATACCTTATCTATTTTTGTTACTTTTGTTCTAAAGCTCTTCCACAATTTCCTTGACAGATTAAAGCTGAAGAAACAAGAAAAGGTGTAGCAGACTCAGCACAAGCTATCCATCTTTTCCTTGTGCACTTTCCACTATCAGGAATGGTCACTGATGATATCAATCTTCATAAATGCAAACTTTTCTGGGTATCCCTCTCATTATGCCACTTCCTTATATGTGTATACTTTTTTGACTTTTCTATTGTTGCTTTAAACTAATGAGAATTTATTTGGTGTGGCTACCAAATTTTGACTAACATTTTATTAAGTATTGGATACTTGACATTACTTTTCATCTTTCCATTACTATGCAACTAACTGCTATGTAACTCAATCAGCTATAATGTAACAAACACAATGAATAATTTTGCATTGCTCTAAGTAGTACCTCCTGAAACAACAAGTCTCTCCATATTTCTTTAACGTCAAAGTAGATATATATTTTTTCCAGCCCAGAGAGCCTCGTACCAATGGAGATATCTTCTTCCAAAGAAGCAAAGATGTCATCATCATTCATAATAAAGCCTGCCAAACCCTGGATTCAAGTATCTACTTGACATTAATTTTCTTAGGCACATAGATGCACAAAAATTTTTGCCCAACTGAATGGCAATTACGGGGAACGTTAAAGGCTCTGTATACAATTTCTTTCTGCCTAGTATCTACTAGAATCATTTATTTTATTTTGTGGAAGTTGAAGAGGTTCTTGAGTAATGGCAGAAGCAATTCAGAAGTTGGGGGAGAAGTTGTAGATGCCAAGCCAATGAACTGAACTAGACTGGTTTAAAATAAACCATCAATGGAACTTACAATCAGATCTTTTTAATAATTTATTGCTTGAGTTTTGTGAGATTGATTCATTCATTATTTACATTTAGTTTTGAAGAGGTAATTTATGGACCTTTTAATTTGAAAATTCAAAATAAGAGAATCAAACATTTTTTCTGATCTTTTTTTCACATTTGAAAAAGATTTAAATTGACTCATTAAGCTAAATAGAAGGGTAAAAGGTGAATTCTTTTCTTAATAATATTTTTTAAAGAAATTAGCATCCAAAAAATGAACATTGTTCAAAATCTTAGCCCAAGAGAATAGCAGCTTGAAATGAATATTGTTCGTTAATTCAAATTTGATGAGATTATTGATTAGCAATTTGATTGAAAAAGTTTAATATCTTGATGGCCTTGACTTTCCCACCATAGATCTACTCTAAACCCTCCTATGAGTAGGAGTAGGAAAGAATCGTCCAATAGAGTTTTATGGGCATTGAAGGGTGTTAAAAATTTTATGGACATTAATATTGATTCACAGATCAACTATCAATTTCTAAATAAATGAAAGCCAAACAAAGCCAGTTGAAGATCAAGTAGTCTTTTCCTCTTAACTAATTTGTTCTAAAAGAAGAGTTTGCTATTCCATTTGAAAACCAAATAAGTTACATGCTCATTGAAATAAGGGCTAGGTCTAGCCCATACCATCTAAATCATGTTAGCTCAAGGTCCATGGCTCAGATGAATCCAACTCAAGCCTTCTTTTATCCTTTCTGTAATAGAAATATTAAAATATACATATTTCAAAACATATAGATAAAAACTATGTATCCAGACCAAAATAAAAAAGAAAAGCACTATAAAGCACAATCCTTTGTCTTTAAGATCTTTAGAGTGAGAGAAAGATGTCCTCGTCCTACAACTGAAGGGCAGGACCCAGTTCTTGTGCTTACTGGGCAGGCTGAATCTGATAGTTCTTTTAAAATATAGACATGATACATTTGGAGATTAGAGTAGGCCCTCAATTTTCCACTTCTTGCTTTCAAGTCAGTGGTAAAGCAACAAATCAGCAATTTGACAAATAAAAAAAACATCCATTCTTGACTTACAATTGTTTTTTCCAGAATAATATGACATTCTTTTAAGCCAAAAACAGTGACAAAATGAGAATTTGAATGCTACTGGCCAAAGCATAAGCCATTACATCATTGCTTTATTTGAGATTTTTATAGCTTTTGAAACATGGTTCTATTTTGCAACAAGAGACCAAACCTCATGAGATCTTTTCAAAACCTTATTCAGGAGGTCCTCAAATGAGCCTTCTGAATGTTTTATTTGATGCAGAATCATCCATATACAGTAAACAGGCTGAAATTGTGAAGTAAACAACACCTACTGTGCAAAAGAAAAAGAGGGGGGGGTGACCAACAAAATTCAATTTCATTGCCTGTTATAACAACTTTGATGTTGGCATGCTCCGTCAATCGTTAGGTGTCACTATACGTCTTCATGTTTCATGTTACTATTTTCAGCAGAAGCAAGCTCAGCTTCATATGACTTGGAAGGCAACCTCTGATACATTCTGGAAGCGCTTGGAAGAAGCCGAATCCGTCCGACGATCAGAGCCTGGCTGAGTTTCTCATAGTTCCATCGCTGCTGAATGTATACCACAACCGCAAGGATAAATGCAATCAAAGGAATAGCAACATCTCCAAATCTAGAGTAGAAGTCCATGCTTGGGTTCACAAAGTCATACTCCTGAACAAAGTAAGGATTTACAGTTGGAGCTCTTATGAAGTCATAAATGTGTGGGAGAAGCCTGACCACTGTGATTCCAATGAAATAGAACTTCCTAAGAGGTTTGCAATCAATTTGCCATAACAAGTTGCCAATGATTTGAGGAAGTAAGAAAAAATCTTGAACAAGACCCACATACTCTTGTAGGTCTTTTTCCCATCCCTGCATCATGTGGGAACTTGAAGTTCTGCTAGGTATCAAGTAACTCTTAACTCGGATTTCAGTTGCCTTTGCAGTATGAACCAAGAGAACGGCTATGTACCCGATGAGATGTATGAAGAAGGTAGCAGCAAGCACCCACTTATCACTGGGGACGCGATGCTGTTCAAGAGGAGCTTGCCGTAGTAACTTGATCCGAGATTTCCAGACCTTCTGGCAAAGCCTCAAGGTCAATAGAAGTGAGACCACAACTTGAAGCTTGACTATGTAGTCAATCACAAGGAACCAAAGGTTATTTTCGAGATCGTACGACTCATCATTAGATTCAGAACCTCGTCGCTTGAAGAGAGCTTCAGCACCAGTGACCAGCGGGAGAGTATAACCAAGGGATTGAACTCCCAGTGTAACAAGAGATATGTATGGAACAGACTCCAGATTATGATTTATATAAAATA
The DNA here is from genome assembly GCA_031780015.1 of Citrullus colocynthis. NCBI lineage: Eukaryota > Viridiplantae > Streptophyta > Magnoliopsida > Cucurbitales > Cucurbitaceae > Citrullus > Citrullus colocynthis. Next base: position 1,347,511 of record QLSR01000165.1, on the reverse strand, counting down.
TCTGGCTCAAGATGCAAGCAATCGCCAGAGAAAGTGTCAATATTCGGAGTATGCCTTCTACACTCTTACGAGAAAGAATATCTTGTCGCTGCCTCCGATACATAATCGGCATTGTTTCAATTTTTATTGGGCTGAAATAGAAAGCATCATCTTCTGTCCGCTGGCTAGATATGGAAATCTGTGCAGTTGGATTGATTAACCACTGAGCTGTAGTGGGAGGATAAGACACAACCGCTTCAATTTGACAATCCAAGCCATCTTCAAGATCCATGCTCTCGAACAAAACTTTCCATGACGAACGAACGTCTCTGCAACCAACTAGGTACATATTTCCAACATGTGGATCATAAATGCCCTCCATGAAAAGTGCAGAAAAGTTGCTATCTGTCCGTTCTGAGAGTGAGAGCAGTGCAGATACATTCACAAGCAGCTGCTTTTCAGTGTATTCAGGCATAACATGATAAGGAGTTTCCGCTTCCGAGTTAGATCCATTTAACCCTGACCAGTCCCGTCCGAAAAGGGAACCAACGGTGATAATATCCATTCGAACATAAGTTCTGGAAGCTTGAGAACCAAGTGCTGGATTAGGAACTGCAGGGACATGAAGGGTGAGGTCTTCTAGGAGAAAAGACTCACTGAGTTCATACGTTTCTGTGTCTTCCAGTTTGGGATAACGCAGCAATGACTTCTTTACGACGGACCGAAAACTGAAAGGCTCATTTCTCTCAAGCACAGCACCAGCTGAAGCAATTTTTGTATAGCTGTAAATTGGACGAGACTCCCTAAAATGACTCCACAGCTCTGTCGGCCTTAATAGCTTTTCAAATGACAAAGGGAAGTATGTTGGCTTATCATTCATGCTCGCAATCGAACCCACAAGAATGCTTCTTTGTTTTAGGGTAAACGACGTAGGTATATACAGGCAGATCCTAGAGTCACAGGAGATCTTATCAGCATTAACAAGTCCAACACAACCAACCATGCAAAGTTGCCCACTGGATGACTTCCACATTCCCTCAGAGACCATAGTCATGTTATTAAGTGCAGATCTTCTCCATGCAGCATAGAGATCCTCCGATGGCGAAACAGCTCGAAAGACAGCAGAAACACTAGCAGAAATACCATTTTGGCTAGAGCCCTGCAGCTTACATTTCACATCCTGCATATAAAGTTTCACATCTTTGAAACCTCCATCAGTACTATTGATCACTTTATCTGATTGAAATGGACCAAGTTTCCTACAAAATTCATCTGTAGAGTTGCATCTCCAGTTTGGGAGGATTGTGAAAGCTTGTTCCCTAGTCATTTCTTGCAATACCCTGCAAAAAGAAGAACCTCTATACGTAGTAATGTTTTTCTTCATAAAGTTGTCATTGTAGGGGTATGGAGCACATGCTTTTTTGACAACTTTCTCAGATGTGAAATCATAGTTCACATCACCGAGTTGAGACGAAATGTGAATGTCGTCAAAGTACTTTGAGTTCGATTTGAGGTTTAAACTTCTCATCTCACCTTGGACTACCCGACTTGTCAGCGTATACTTCATCGGATATCGCAGAACGAGCAGAATTTGATCATCTTGGAGAAGTGGCATCTGGTGACGATTCACATTTGAATCCTTAGCCCAACTCCACGGGTCATCGGACTCTTGATCACGAGAAGGTAACATCCCAGTACCCAACAAACACAATACTCTTTCCCCACCATTCTTCTTAGATTCAGTATAGATTCCTTGAAAAGGCAGTGTGAGCTCAGAGCGGCCAGGCCAAAGCTGAAAATGAGGATGTTCAGAGGACCATTGGTCAAAAGCACCATCCAGTGCTATCCCCATTAACAATAACCCACTAACACTAACAGACTTCTTAGTTTGATGGGCAGGATCAATGTCAGTAACCCAAAAGGAAACTAATTTCAAAGGGATCTCAACATTTGTGGAGTCCTTTCCATGATACATATGGTACCTTTTTTCTGAAAACGCATGAGTTACATTTTTAAAAGGCATTAAAGGATACTTTCCCCCATCTTGCCACCAATCTCCATTCTCAAATTGTAGCTGTTCCTTCATTTTGATAAACCTAACAGTATCAGAGCTTAATTCAGCTGCAGAAGATAGAACAAATTTGCAATGTTTCTCCACCTCGTCATATCTTTCATAACTGAAAGTTGGGGTTTCATTAGGAACTACATCTATGCTGTCTTCAACAAACCCAATGCCTACGGATTCTGATTGAGTAAATGAAAACCTCAATTCTCCAAACAGTTGCAGCCCCCAAACAAAGAAAAACAGAAAGACAAGACTTTTCATGGCTTTATATACTAATTCCAGTGTTCATCAGTCACAGAAATGAAAACCCAGATGGCCCTTCAAAAGAATCTCACCTATAAGCTCGCAAATGCTGCAACTTTCGTTGAAACAGGACCATGAGAACAACAAAATTGAGTTTTAAGGACTACTAACCTCAGTGTCTGTTGTGATCGATCCCCTGTCTCTGTTCTATCGAGGAACTCTTAATCTTCAGCACTAAAAATGGGGGAAAATGGTGGAGGAGCAATCGATCAACTCTGTGAAAGACAGAGAGAGATGGGCTTGACTAAAGTTTGGATCTTGGAGCTGAAGTTTACTCCAAACTTTCTAGTCGTTCTAAGTCTTCACAGGTGGTTGCGAACTATTATGTTTTTCATTTTTTTTTCCCCACTCCTTCTCATAGCGCGTGAAGACCATACTGACAAAGTGAGACTCGATTAGGGGATGTTTGACCAACTCCACCAAGTCTATGGTTCAGACTACTTAAAAGAAATTAATTTTATGTTTTATTAATACAAATTCTCAAATTTAGAAATTCTATAAATTTGACAACTCCACCCTTTATATTGAAGGTGTTTGGGTTAAGGAGTTGGGAGAGTTTTGAACTCTACTCCTTCTTTGGTCCATAAAGTTTGTGTGCTACACCACTAGAAAAACATCAATTTTATATCTTATTAACTCCTTACATTATGGAACCCCAAAGTTAACACCTCTCTAAACTTCACAACTCATAGTTCACAATCCAAATGTTTCATTAACAAAGATTTTGTTTAGTAGTCTTTGTTTTTTACAATTGTTCTTGTTCTCACGAATTTTGTTTACCATGCTTTCATCCTTGTCAATAAAACATTTGCATTTTTTAGTCCAATTTTAAAAAAACAAAAATAAATTTTTAAAAACTAATTTTTTTATAAAATAATAATGGTAAAAATGGATTAAGAATAGAAATGTGACAACTATGTTAAAGATATAGTGAGCAAACAAGCATAAATTTCAAAAAAAAAATGAAATTGTTATCAAATAATGCATTAATTATTGGGTTAAAAAAACATGTTCGTCCCTACACTCTTGTGGAAGTAAGAACTTTGTTCAATAATAAAATTGGGAAAAAAATAAATTTATATGTAATGATATAGTCTTTACATTTTCAATTGTGTAACCATTTACTTGAACTTTAATATGTAACAATTTAGTTTTAATAGTTTTGAATTTGTATTTATTTAGTCCCTACCATGATAAATCTCGTCAAAATCAAATATCAATTTTTATTATATAACGACTTAGTCTTTACAATTTATAATCAAATTTGATCCTTAATTAGTTTACCATTCTATAAGTGTAAATTTCTTTTAAAGGAGCTAATTCCTCCTTTACAAGTCTAGCAATAAATTACACATTCTTATGCACCTCAAGAAAGAACTCATAAAGATGTATTACGTTGTTTTAGTTTTATTATCGATCAATTCTACTGAAAAAACGCTCTAAAAGTTTTAAAATAATCAATTAGCTTCAATTCCTTTTAGTATAATAAGAGTAAAAAATTTGAACTACAAATTTCAAAAAAAAAAATTAACATATTATAGTGCTAGTTACATTATGTTCACTCTATCTAAGTTTCAAATTTAAATTAAGCTATTTGTTAGGAGAAAGTCAAATTGATCCAAGATATAGAGCAATATTTATTTGGTAAAAAAATGGGTCTTTACGTAAAGTGCAATAGGCGCGTGGATTGACAATAAAGAGTGTAAGTGGGAGATTGGATATTTCGGGTATATAGAGATTTCTTGAGGGGTAATCTCGGTATTTTTTGTGATGTATGAGAGGGACAGTCGACCTTCTCAATCGCCGGTTGACGCGCCGTTTGACGCCGTGGTTTTCTTTTTTTTCTTTTTTCTTTTCCGTTTTTGGCTTTTTAATTGTTAATTAAATTTGACAAATAAATTTTTAAAATATTTTGACAAATAAGATGAGTTCAACCCATTTTAAATTAATTAACTTTAAGATACCACAGAATCTTAGACAACCTATTATTGTTTTTAAAAACATATGCTAATGACATGCGGTTCCAAAAAAAAAAAAAAGTAATAGTTTCATATGCCTGGTAAAATTTAACAATTGACAATTATTATAAATAGATTTATTAAGATAGATCGAGACTGAGAGTTTAAAAAGGCAAAAGGTCTATAGACAAAAAATAAAGACTTGAATTGCCAGACAAGGTCAATGGGCCCATGTTTGGCCAATCTACCTGTGGCTCCATGAGCCCAATCCCAACACCAAGTGGATTGGTCATATGGCCTATGGGAAGCTTAAAAATAGCTTGGATGACCCATGAAGGAGCTTATTTATAGCTCAGAGGACTTAGAGAGCTTAGAAGTAACTCAGAGAATCCATGAAAAAGCTTAATGGTAGTTTATAGGACCCATGGGAGCTTAAAGATAGCTTAGGTGACTTGTGAAGAAGCCTAATGATAGCTTAGAGAACCTACATGAAATTTAGAGATAGCTTAGATGACCCATAAGGGAGTCTAGTGGTAGCTTAAAGAGCCCATAAGAAACTTAAAAATGACCTATGAGGGGGCCTAGAGATAGCTTAAATGACTCATGAAGGAGCCTAGGGATATCTAAGAGAACCCATGGGAAGCCTAGTGGTAGCTTAGAAAGCCCATAGGGAGTTAAGAGGTAGCTCAGAGAACCCAGGGAGTCTAATGGTAACTTAGAGGACTAATAAAGGATTGTGACGCCTGATTAGTCGTGTCAAGTAGTGCCTAGCAGTGCCATTGAGTGCCTAGTGGTACCATGGGGGTCCAAACTTTGCCTATTTGATATCATAGAGGATACATTACTACACTTGATCTTAGCCAAAAGGCCGAGAAAGGTATATAGAGGATCCATTACTTGGTAATGCTATTAGACCTTTGCATTAGGTCGAGTGGCAATGGTCCACTTCATAACAGATAAAAGTTAATTAGTGGAAAGTTGAGTAAATGAGACATTGGTTGCCGCTTCAAGTAGAGATTTGTAACACCCCAAAATGCAACTACTTAGCAGTTTCATGAATTAACGAGGTGTCATCATGAGCTTAAGTGTCTATTATGCTTCACTAATATATAAATGGTCCAAGTCATTCATCAAATGTATGTTAAAAACACTCCCGATTAGTCTACTACTTTCACTCATCTCTCAACCCCTTGTGGACTTGACATCAAAGTGCCAGTGGCTTCACACCACACCAATATTCAATTTGCTTGTTTTTGCAAGGCACCCGGATTATTTTCCCCCTGAATTACAAAATTACTAGTTGAACCATTTTTTGGCATCAACAATAATTATCTAGATTTTTGTTTACAACTTTTGAAAATTATTCTTATAAATATTACTTCTATTTTGATTCTTTCTTTTGTTACATGAGTGTTTTAAAAAACTAAACTAAGTTTTAAAAGAAAAAAAGTTTCAAAAATTTATTTTTTGTTTTTAAAATTTGATTAAGAATTTAAATGTTTATTTAGAGAATATGAAAATTATGGTAAAAAAAAATGATAAGAAAACAAGTACAATTTTGAAAAACTAAATGGTTATTAAATGAGATCTTAGTTATTTGTATATACTTTTCGAAATTACTACATCATGTTGGTATTTATCAAACTAATGATAGAACACTCGCTAGTGATTTATTTTAGAGACATAATCATTTTTTTTTTTTTTTTTGTTATAAATTAAGAAAAGTTTGAAGATATTAGAATGCAATCAGATTAAAATCAAGAAACTGTGGAGCGACATATGTCATACTATGTTTAACTTGGAAGATGTTCATATTGGGTAGACATGATTGTACGTATGCTTATATTGTATTAATTTTGAGTTGAGTCGCTATGAATAAAATTGTTTATGGTGAAAAATAATGCTAGATTATATGAAAATACAATATTAGCTCAAACTCTAAATTGTACTCTTGACAACAGAGACCAAAATAGAAACTTATTTGAAAGTTTAAAGGCCACGACAAGTTCATGAACTAAAATATAACGAAAGTTTAGAAACCAACTAAAATTTAACCCACCTTTTAACTTTATTGCTTTCTTGGGAAGAATTCATACATACACCCTTTGCAAAGATCTCCAAGAATCTATTGACAAGTAGAGAACCTTAGATAACATGAATCCAAAATTTCTAAAAGAGGAATCAACCCTTGTCCCTTCCTATGAAAAAATGTGAAAAGATTATATGTACAACTCATAACATGAACATATATACACACATACTCAAAACTGCAGCGAAGAGTAGGGTCTTATACTTAAGGACATTAGCAGAGTGGATGAAAATGGAAGAAGAAAACACATCATTTTTCTCTTCAAACTAACAGAACTGTCTCCTCAAGCTAGCAAGTGGGTTTCTTCTTCTTCAGCATTAGATTTAGGCTTCATCTTCTGAAACCCAAAACAAGAAGAAGAAGAAGAAGAAGAAGAAGAAGAAGAAGAAGAACAGTCACATTCTCTCAATTTCAGAAGCAGAAACAGCACAATCCCAACTCCAAAACCCAAAGCAGCACTAGACCCTGTGAGTGAAACAGCAGCACAAACCAACATCACAAATGATTCTTCTTTACTGTTTATGTCTTTGGAAGCCATAGCCAATTCAATCCCAGCAAACAGAAGAAGAACACCAAGAACCCCAATTGGGAACTGATTCAAAACCTGTGCAAACGAATTCCCAAACGCCAATCCCAAAACCAATTTCCCAATCCCTAAAAACACCACTGAAGCGCCACTTCTGCCGCCGAATCGGTACTGGCCAGCAAGACCACCGGCGCCGTGGCAGACCGGCATTGCGCCGAACCAGCAACCAACGAAGTTCATTATCCCTACACTGACAGACACAGTCATGGCGGAGGCTTCACGCTCTGGAAACAAATCGGCGGACAATTTGCAAACTGCAATTACTGAGTTCAAAATTGAAAGAGGAATTTGGGGAATTGCAGCTCGTACAAACCCTATTTTCCAATCTTCCCATGTGATTCTTAGAATGTGCAATTTCGAAGGGCCAAATTTAAGGTACTTCAAAACGGAAAGATCACGAAGAAAACAGATCAATAATCCAAACAAGAACGCAATCAGAGCAGCAGGAATCAAAGATAAGATTCGCAACCTTCTGACGCGACGGCCAGAACGAGATTCAGAACCGTTATGCTGTCCGGAAGACGACAGTTCTTCATTATAAGACTCGCCAGCTCCAGTGGTCAAAATTAGAAATAAACAAGAAATTAGGGCAATTAATAGGCCGTCAAATCCAAGCCAGGACCGAGATCCGCCGGATTTAAAGGTGACAAAATCTTGATTGAACCGAATGTATTTAATGGCGGTGAAGGCGAAGGAGAGACCCTGAGAGAGCTGAATGCCGCGGACGACCGGCAGCGGGAGGTACCGGTAGAGGACGGACATAAGGCCGGTGGCACCGAGGATTAGGAGGACGGCAGCGGTGGAGAGGCCCGCGGCGGCGATTTGAGGGAGAGTGAGATGAGTAGACTCCGCGACGGCGACGGCGGCGATAGATTTCATCGGCTGAACTGGCATCGGAATGCCGAAGAGGAGGCCGGTAACGATGTTGTAAAGAGCGGTGAAGATTAGAGTTGTTCCGAGATCGAGATGGGAGACCAGAGTGAGAGTGAGAACGATGGGGATGTAAGTCCCGAGGTCGCCGACGGCACCTGATATCTCTGCGAGGACGGAAGTTTTGGGGATGAGGGTCGCCGGAAGGCGGCGGAACCACCGGTTTGCCAAGGGGGAATGGTCGGAAGCGGGTTCCTCCATAGTTGGAGATCGGTCAGTGGCGTTCTACAGTCTGGCAAAAGCCGATGTGCTGCGTGTCCAAAATTTGGTGAAGGATGGGAATCTTTAAGGAACGTAGTACGAAGTTATCAACGACCAATGATTTTTTTTTTCTTTTTAATTCTTGTTATTATTATTTTGACTCTTCCTCAACTCGAATGGCCATGGCAAAGAGAATCATTGTTTGAGTTATTTGGGGAAAGTAATGGAATAAAATAATAATGTAATATAATTTAAAATTTATGTTTCAATTGGACATTTTAGGTTCTATTTGTAATATAAAATTTATTTATTTTGATCATTTTCAACTCAACTCTCAATTTTTCACTCATTCAAACGCTCATCTAGTTCGCAATAATCTTGATTATATTTCAACTGAAAAAGAGCCGCTTCGAATTGCAAAAAAAAAAAAAAAAAAAAAAACTAACAATATTAGACTTTTTTTAAATATATTAAAATGAGTCCAACTATTTACAAATATAGAATGTCTATTGGCGATAAACCGTGATAAAATTCTATAGCTAAATAAATAATAAAAAATTTTAATATTTGTAAATAATTTTTGATATTTTTTCTATTCATAATAATTTTTCTAATATTAAATTTGGAGGCATTTCATTTTCAAATATTCAATGTGATTCCATGGCATTGTTTCTTGATGTGAAGTCATCTTCCCTCCTTCCCATAATATCTAAGATTGAACTAAAAAAGTATCTAAGATGCTGGATTGGATCTGTATCATGTACACTTGGCCCACTTATATTAAACTACCTGTGAACTCGAAAAATTATAATTAAAAAAATATAAATAAATAAACCCTACTCACGTAACCTTAATTTGATATCTATTTCATTTTTTGATTTTTTGTTTATTAAATTTGTTTTTGTTTTTTTCAACTTTTTTACCATGGTTTTTATCTTCCTAAGTAAACATTTGAATTCTTAGCCAAATTTGAAAATAAAAAAAAAAACAAATTTATAAAAACTACTTTTTCAAAACTTTTAATTTTGTGTTAAATAAGTCCTTAGAATTCATTTTGTGCCTAGAAGTTTGTGATCTCTCTGACGCATTTTAAAATTCATCAAACCTATTAGACACAATTTAAAGTTGTCTCATTAAACATAAAATTCAATTTTATTTCTTAAAACAACCATTCATTTTTAAGAAATGCATGCATGTCAAGACCTTTTCATGCATAATTGATTTTAGTAAGATTTTTAAAATCTAGAAACATATTAAACACAATTGAAAATTCAAGAAGCATCATAGGTTAGCTTAGTGGTAGTGGAAATATTAGAAAAATGTCAAAGGGTTAAGGAGTCATGGGCTTAATCCATCCTAGCCACCTTTCCTTAACACCCAAATGTTGTAGGGATAACCTGCTTGTGATTAGTCGATATGAGCATAAGTTGGCCCGACACTCACGGATATAAAAAAAAAAAAAAAAATTGAAAGTTAGAGACCTATTATATACACTTTAAAGTTTAGAGACCTTTTAGACACAAATTTGAAATGCACTTGTTAAATTTGTAATTTAATACCAATTAAAAGAATAGGATTAAACTATTAATTTTTCATAACATTTTAGCCATAGGTTCTCACACACTTGTGCGCCATAATTTTTTTTCTTTTTCTTGGGTAAGAAAATTCGAACCACATGCCATTCGTATTCGTATAGCTCATTCGTATTCGTATATAGTTAAGCTATGCTCCCTATATATTGAACTACTTTGTTGATTCTTGTGTTTAGTAAATACAATAACTAAACACAATATTTAGAAGTCTTAAATTTATTCATCTATCATACTTTTAAATTTTTAATTACATTGAACTACTTTTCATTCTGCAAACGTCCCATCAGAAAAGAGAAAACCTATAGTAAATATGAGTATTTTCATTCTGTAATTTATCAAGTATTGACAATGAATACTTCAATGTGTTACTCTAATGGGAGAATTTCATAAATGATTTACCAAAGCTACGTGGATTCTATTTGCATATTTCCTTCAGAAAGCTTACCTCGACAAAGTTCCATGGCAGCACATCACATATCTTTTCAGCCATCAGAGAACCAAATTGGCTTCCTCAAGTTTGGCATGGCAGTTAAGTTGGCATATATTTTGTCGATTCCACTGGAATTCATCATTTTTCTTACCTCGATTTCGACCTTTCATACACTGTCCGAGCAACCAGGAAGCAGCCTTCTGCTGTTCGACTTGCCATGGACGACTAAGATTATGTAGAAATCTGGAAAATAGTTTCATCCTATACCAGGTTTTCCCCAATATCCCTCATCCCCACATGAGCAGACTCCATCCTTGAAATGGTGATACTCTTCGACATCCCTTACCGATATTTCTCTACGTACAATCGTTGAGATGAACTTTACCATGTTGTGACAGCTATGGCACATGTACAAGTTCTTCGTCACCCAGATAGGCATCCCCGGGGCAGTATTGATCAACCCAAACGCAATGGCCTGCCTTTCACTATGCCCACAAAAAATGTCAGCTCTGGAAGATTCAACCTCGCTCATGAAACTGCTCTTCAAATCGCCAAAACCAGTTTCCTTCATCTTGCTATAAAACCCATCCAGAACCCCATTAATTTCCTTTGACTGAGCGTGAAAATTATCGCCGCTGAGGAAAGCATGAACTTTTCCTTTTACTTCCACCCAACTGCAACCAGGATCTACAGATAGTCCTCTCTCTCTCATCAGTGATCTAACTTTTGAGACCTTGTCCCAGTTACCACATTCAGCATAGAGATTGCAGAGAAGAATATAATACCCAATGCTTTTATCATCCTTTTCGAATACACGTGTTGCTGCAAGTTCTCCAAGCTCAACATTTCTGTGAATTCTGCAAGCATTTAACAAGGCTCCCCATATGGCTGCATCCGGCCTAATTGGCATGTCCTGTATAAAATCATAAGCTTCGTCTAATTGCCCAGCACGGCCAAGTAGATCGACCATGCACGCGTAATGTTTCAAGTTAGGAGTCAGACTATACTTGTTTTTCATTATATTGAAGTACTCTAACCCTTCCATAACCATACCTGACCTGCTGCAGGCACATAATAGAGAAATAAAGGTAATCTCATCTGGATTTATCTCTGATTCAAGCATCTTGTTGAATAGCTCAACAGCAAACTTTCCTTCTCCCTGCTCAGCATAACCAGTCAGTAGTATATTCCACGCCGTCACGTCTTTCTTTTGAGAGTTAAATTGGTTTAGCGCAGGCACCTTCCTCCCACATCTTACGTACATGTCTAGAATAGCATTTGGTAAAAAGCCATCAAACCCAACACCAGTACGTAAAGCATGTGCATGAATCTCTTTTCCACGCATTAGAGCTCCTATTCTCGCACATGCTGATAGGACCGCAATCAGAGTTACAGAATTTGGTTTCATTGATTCCTTCATCTGACGGAAGAATAACAGGGCCTCGAAACTTCTATTGTTAATCCGCAGCCCAAGGATAAGTGAAGTCCAAGATATGACATTCTTTCCTGAGATATTGCGGAATACTTCTAAGGCCTTGTCAACGCATTTACACTTTGAGTACATATCAATAAGAGAATTTGATACTATGACATGTGATATGAGACCAGTCTTGATGGCAATCTCATGAAGCCTTATACCCAAATCCAAATGGCCTAAATAAGCACAAGCAGATAACACACTAACTAAAGTAATCTCATCCGGTAGTATGCCCTCAAACTCCATCATTTTATAAGTTTCCACGGCCTTAAAAGGCAGCTTGTGACTGTCATAGCTTGCTATCATTGCCGTCCACGATACGATGTCTTTTGACTCCATTCGTGAAAAGACTTTCTCTGCTTCCCCCAAATGCCCAAGACTTGAATACATCTGAATCAAAGAATTATTCATCGAAACATCGCTCCCAAACTCCAATTTAAGTACATATCCATGGATTCCTCTCCCTAATCTATCGTTACCAAGAAGCTCACATGCAGAGGCTAAACTAGTCATAGTTATCAAATCCGGTTCAACTGAAAGCTCACGCATCGTGAGAAACAATCCCAAGCCTTCCAATCCCCCTCCATTTTCAAAGTACCCCGAAATCATTGCATTCCATGAAATCCGATCTCTCTTTGGCATTTTATCAAACAGTTTCCTTGCATTACTTATGTCACCACATTTTACGTACATAGTGATTAAAGCGTTACCCACATCCACATCCGACTCAAATCCAAATCTTACTACATGCGCATGAATCTCCTTACCTCTAACTATGTCAGAAACACCACCACAAGTTCTCAAAACAGAGGGAAAAGTATATACATCAGGCCTGATTTCAGCCCACAACATTCTATGATACAAATTCAAAGCCTCGTCAAAACACCCCGCTTTGGCATACCCACCCACCAATACATTCCAAGAAAACACATCCCTCTCAGACATTTTACCAAACACATACCAGGCATCAATTAAATTGCCAAACCTGACGAACATGCTCAACAAAGCATTACCAAGCCGAACGCCCAAAGGAGATTTGGAACTCGAAACAAGTTCGTAGACTCGAGACCCTTCATCGGGCGCCCTTCTCCACTCACACAGCCTCAACAAAGCAATGTAAGCATCTTCTTCCACCTCAATCCGGAGCTCTAGCATCGATTCCAGACGCTTCATCGCTTGTTCTAGGTTCCCCTGAAGGCATAGTTCTTGTAATTCTAAGTTGTGGGTTTGGTCGATGGTCGAATTAGAGACCGTGGCGCCTAGGACTGAGATTTCTTGATTTTTTCTTACCGTCGGCTTGCGGGTATGCAGATTTTTGGAGAAAGACAAGGTTTTGGGGGTGTGATTGTTGGAGATTTGGTAGGTGGAAAGGTCAAGATAGGTGAGAAGATGATAGGATTGGGCAAAAACCGCCATAGCCAGAGATACATAGCATTGTTCTCGGGGGTTTTGAGAAGAGAAGGGTTTAAGAGTTGAAAAAGATGGAATTTTGTGCCCTTGTGGTGGATAATGCTACTTCGATCATTGAACCCACTGGTGATTAAAGAGAGAAAATGTTGCTGATTTATTTTGGACTATTTGTTCTAAAATATCTTAAGGAAAGAAAATTAAAATTTGATCAAATTGAAAAATATCTTTTCTCACCCTATTTATGCAAATTAGAAAATATCCTTTGTTTCTTACTTTTGCTAATCTTCTTTACTTTTAGGTTGAATTGCATTTATCATCTCTTTCCATAGGGTAATATTAGATAACTAAACATCATTTTCGTAGATAATTCGAAAACAAGCGATTTAATAAAAATAAAATTGTATTTTATGTTTTTAGATATGTGTTTGATACCCGATTCAAAAATTAGATTCTAATTTAAACAAGTTGTTTTTTTGATACTATATGTTTATAAATCATAGAACCAGTTGTTGTTACTTACTAATATTTAGTGACAATAAACTATTATTAGTTAATTTATGAATATTATTTATGTTTAAAAAAAATTATATAATTATTATTTTGTAATATTATATAATTTATGATATATTATATACTACATATTATTTTTAAAAAAACAAATTAAGTTTACAACATGACATATTGTATTTCTATATGTTTTTATCTTTATTTAATATAGTTATGCATTTTTAAATTTGAAATTCTAAATCTGGACATAATGAAAACATAAAAATATTGTTTTCATAAGTTGTATTGTTTGGATCACATAATTCGAGTCGTTTGCCAGACACATATCTATTGAATTTAGTGAATCTGAAAACATAAAACAAAATCTAAAAATTATTTTCATATTGTAGTTTTGACTTTTCTTTCATCAATTGATTTATCATCATATTATGTAATTACTTTATTTATTTATTTGATCCATAAACTTTAGGTTAAATCATCTCTTTTACATAGCGTTTAATTGGTCCCTAAACTTTAAAAAATATCTAATAAGTCCTTGCATTATTTATCAACTTTATATTTAATAAGTTTTCTAAATTTTCAATTGTGTGTCTAATAGATATTAAATAATTTTTTTAAAAAATTTATCTATTAGATATAAATTTAAATTTTAAATCTATAAAACTCTCAATTTTCAATTTCATGTCTAGTAAATATATGAGTTTTAAAAAGTACTAAAGTTCATAGACTAAATAGACACAAATCTCAAAGTTTGAAATCTATATGGAATTGTGATTCTACATATTCAAGTAGATCGAAATCTATGGTAAAATAAGAGATATTCCATCCTAAAGTTGGGAGAGAACTCTCCAAAACAAAGTTCTACATTCAAAATATTCAAAAAAAAACGGCCAAATAGAAACATATAAGTAGCTGTTATTTATAGTTCTAGCTGAAAGTAAAAAATAAAACAACAAATTAAATCCAAACTACTCATGTAAAATTGACAATTTAACTGAATAACTAAAATATATATGCTAGTTGTCTATAACATTTAATTTCTCTACAGTGAAATTTATAATCAAACATTGACTTTCTATGTACAAATGGACGAAATATATGTAATTTATTTGTGAACAGAAATTTAATTTAATTGTGAGAATGTATTGAAAGTGCACCACGTATTAAAAAAGCAAAAAGAAAATCTAATCCGTTAAATTTTCGGAAAATGAAATAAGAGAAAGTAAAAAGAATATATATATATATATATATATAATAATGCATAAAAACAGAAAGACAAAGTTAGATTAGAAATAATCATTAAATACAGAATAATTAGAAGAAGAAAAAACATTTTTAAGACATAGATTTCCTCCATGTCTTAGTAGGCGTCCTACGTTTGACCAACTTAGTTTTAATGTCCACCGGCGTCTGCCTCCCATACCCCTCCTCCTCCAATTCTCCGCCGCCGCCACCGCCGCCATCAAGCTTCTCCAAGTCCCCAACATTATTCTTAAACCCAAATTTCCTCCACTTGAAAAAACTCCCCCTCTTCTTCTCGGTCAGCCTCTCCATTTGGGCTTGCATTAAATTACATTGATTCTGTAGCCTCACAACGGTGTCTTTCAGCCTCTTGATTTCCATTTGTTGGGCTGTGATTTCTCTCTTAGACTGGCACCTGGTTGGTAGGTGGTCGATGGCCGCGGAGGGGCTACGTCCTCCTACGCCGATCGAGCCACTCCAGTCAAGGTGACGGTAGTTGAATTTCGTCTGCTCCGAGAAAAGGACTTGGATAACGGCTCGGACTGGGAGACGCTCGTTTTGAGCTGCGTGGAGTGAGGCTTCTGTTGATAGCTTTCGGCTGTCCATTAGTTTGCATATACTCTTTCTTTCTTGCTTCGATACATTCGGATGTGCCTATACGTAACGTACCCACCCCATAATATATATTATTATTCATTGCTTAATTTATTAACATATATATTAAACCTTATCCGTTACTCTTAACCAATATCAATCGAACAATGTGTATATTATTTAGGAAAAAGCTCTCCTTAAATCTTGGGTTTAATTTCTAATTCATTGCCAGATTTCAAAAAAATGTTATATTTTTTAGTCTTATATTTTGAATTTAATTTCGATTTAGTTCGTAGATTTCAAAATATTGCAATTTCACTCTTGAGGTTTGAGTTTTTTTTTCAATTATGTCTCAAAGGTTTTAAAATTTACACTTGAAATCTTGATTTTTCACTAACTACTCACTTTTAATGTTTAGCGTTGATGGTCATTAGTTAATTTAAAAGAATTCTAATTAATTAAGTTTCACTACTTTTTTTATCACTATTAAAATTAATTTTAAAACTCCACTTCATGATTATCTTTGATTGATTAAAAGGCATCAACGCTAAATACTGAAGTGAGGATTTAGTGAAAATTTTGAGGTTTTAGAAGTGTAAATTTTGAAATTTAGGGAACAAATTGAAACACAACTCAAACCTCACGAAAAAAGTGTTAACATTATTTTGAAATATAAGAGATTAAATTGAAATCAAACTCAAAACTTGATGGCTAAAAGTGTAACTTTTTAAACCATAAAGATCAAATGAAAAGTAGACCCAAAACTTAGGGACGAAAATTTTTTTTCCCTATTATATATAGCCAAACCTCTCTTTCTCTTTTGACTTGAAAAGTTGAAATAGACCTCGTTTTGTTGGGGTGAGGATTTGAGTTGTCGACTTAAAAAAAACAATAATAAAACTAAAGTAAATGGTTTTTTTTTTTTTTTTTTTTTTTTTTTTTTTATATTTAAAAAAAAAAAAAAAAAAAAAAAAAAAAAAACTTTTTTTTTTTTTTTTTTTTTTTTTTTTTTTATATTTAAAAAAAAAAAAAAAAAAAAAAAAAAAAAAACTTTTTTTTTTTTTTTTTTTTTTTTTTTTTTTATATTTAAAAAAAAAAAAAAAAAAAAAAAAAAAAAAACTTTTTTTTTTTTTTTTTTTTTTTTTTTTTTTATATTTAAAAAAAAAAAAAAAAAAAAAAAAAAAAAAACTTTTTTTTTTTTTTTTTTTTTTTTTTTTTTTATATTTAAAAAAAAAAAAAAAAAAAAAAAAAAAAACCATTTTTTTTTTTTTTTTTTTTTTTTTTTTTAAGTTTAAAAACGCATCCCTTTAAGTCAAGACAAAATGTAACAAATTATAGCTAAATCTAAGAGAGATTATTGATATATCTTAAAGGGGCCATAACCTTTAAGCTATGAAATGATAAATCCTTTACTCGCTAAGCTTAAATAATTGTTAGTTACATATTATTTTTTTTCCTAAACTATAATAATATTTCATTTCATCCATTGAAGTAAACAAAATAGACACACCATATATGATCTTTTGTTAATTTAATATCAGGTATTATATTGGAGATGAAGATTAAACTTTAGCAAGTAATATAATGTGTAAAGTATATAGGTAGAATTTTAAGTAGGAAATGTAGGTTGGAATTCTTAGTGCACGTGACCTTGAAAATAAATAAAATAAAATAAGCTAGATTGTCAAAAAGAAAAGACTTTAGTTTCTCTCTCTTTTGCCCACAGTGTGACCAGTAGTAAAGAAACAAATGATGAATGAGACAAGAGAGAATTGCAAGTGTGTGGAACCCACATCCTCTCTCCCTCTTTGCCCTCCTCAACCTTCTATATGCATAACACTTTTTTATTATATATGTATATAAGGTAGGGATGTTTTAAAAATAAAAAATTATTTAAAATAATTATAAATATAATAAAATTTAGTTTATGATAGACTTAAATAGATACCTATCATTAAAGTATAATAGACATTAATATAAAATTTGTTATATTAAATAGTTTGATATTTTTTATTTATAAGTTATTCTAGGTTTTATTCGTTTTTTTAAGAACATTATTTATGAAGATAAATAAAAACAAATTGTAGATTTTACCCATACGAATTTTGTACCTTGTGAAAATATCTCAGTACAATACTACAATAGTATTTCAAGAAAATTATTTAGTGTAATATTGCGATTTAAAAAGGATCAAAATGAAAAGGAAAAAACAAACAAATTAAACAAAAGAAAGGACCACGTGAAAAAATGAATAGGGCATGCAAAAAGAGAAAGAATCCTTACCTTGAGATAGGTATCAATGGCTCGGTACAATCCATCATCGGAGGCTCGAGCATGGTTCGGTAATGCACCGGCGAGCTCCACAAACTCCGGCAATCCCAAATTGGAATCCATCGCCGCCTCCGCAAGGTAACAGTCCACCAACTTCGCCACCTTAACCAGGGCGGCGCCGCTCCTAACGCCGTCTTCCAAACTCACAAACCTCTTCACAAGCCTAATCACTAATTCCACATCCAAAACCGTGGCACACGTGTGACTAAACGATGGAATCATCACCTCTTTCAGTGACGCTTGATCCAGTTGCCACGTTATCCTCTTCTCCAACTCCGCCTTATAGGGCGGCTCCACTCCCACCATATTCGCCGTCCGGAGTAACCTCAACAAAAAATTACACGGAATCAAATCCCTCTCCGGCGGCAACACCCCAACCAACGTCTCGACGAAGAATCTCTTCTTCATCCATGAATTCGTCACACTCTCAGGCGATTCCTGAAAATTCGTCGAATTCATCAGATTCAATCCCTTGTGTTGATAATCAGGAGCTTCATCGGAGAGATCCGGAAGCCATTTGGAAGCGTAATGCGTAATGACAGAGCCGATTAAATCGCTTCGAACGCCTTTGGCTTTGATTCCGGCTAGGGTTTTGACGAAGTAATCGATGTCGAGGATGGTGGAATCATCGAACCAGTAACATTGATCGGAATCCCCAAATTGAGGGGAAATTTTACCGGAATCCTGCGGCGGAGATTGGTGGTTCTTCATAATTTTGAGTGGAATTGGAAGTTTGGCTGTGCAGCAGAGTTATATGGGAAAAAGCAGAGCAGGTGATAAGAGAGGAAAAGAGAGGACAAAAATTATAAATGCAAAAAATGGTTGATTCAATTTGACAGATCATGCCCTTCAAATTTATACCTTTACTTTGTGTGTAGCCAAATGTTGTATTATTACACTGCACCACAACTTGAAAAAGACTAGGAATGGGTTTCATTTTTAGTTTTGTCTTTCTTTCTTTCTTTCTTTTCTAATTCGTTTTTAATTTTGTTTATTTTTCAATTTTCTATATTCTTCTCTCCTATGAAATTTTTTTCTTTTTGGTATGATTTGGTGTTGGTTGTTGAAGGGAATATTTGAAGTGGACTTGTGTGACTTTGAAGTGTGTTGTTGTGCTTCTTTCATTATCTAAAAACTTATTGTTTTGTTGTTACCATTCACAAATTCAATATTTTAAAATTGGATTCGCATGATCTTCTTCTAGTTAGACTTTGTTTGATGATTTCCAAAAATTAAGCTTATGAATAGTATTACTTCATAACCATCATGGGTTGATTGAGTAATTTAGTGGAAACATTAAAAGAAGGGTTAAAGGTTATGAGTTCTGAAAAAGAGTAGAAGGCACCTATCCACAATAGATAATGGTACTAACAATTCGCATAACTTAAACTATATGAAACTATGATTAAGAACACACCAAATTGATAACTCAGTTCGGTGAAAATCCACCTACGTCTGGGGGTTGAAAACCCAGGAAAGATAATTTCACTAATATAAATGATAAGTAATTACAACTCGATACTTACCTGTAACAAACACGTGTTTACAATTACCTTAGTGTAGCTTATGCGCACAAACCTCCTCCTAGGCTCCCCTAGGTATGAGACTTCGTCTCTGACTAACTTTGGCTCCCCGATATCAATGAAGATGGACTTAAGCTCCCCTTAAGATTGAGACTCCCTCTCAACTTGAACTTTATCTTTCCTCCTGAGCAAAGACCACTTCACTCGTTTTGCTTAGGCTCCCCCTAAGCTTGAAAAACACCTTCTTCAAATGTGTAGCAATAGCGCATAGCCAATAGCTTGAAGTATGTTTTCAACCTTTTCGCAATATAGTCTTCAATGTCTTTGAAGAAAAAAAAAATATTTGTGATAGAACACAAGACAACGGCTCACAATATTCTTCATGAAAACAGCCAACCAACAATCGGAGACTAAGAGTCTTTAAATAATCGAAAACAGAAAAGACAAAAGATCTACAAAAAATACAGCAGACATAGTTTTCCAAATATGAAAAATGTAATACGTAATCTGCATTTCCAAAAACAAGTGTCAGCTGAGACTAAATACTGAAGATCTTAAACAATTATTGCCAATCAAGATCTGTAACAACAGGTTCAATCCATATTTGTCACCTACCTAGGATTTAATATCCTACGGGTTTCCTTGACACTCAAATGTTATAGGGTCAGATGAGTTGTCCCGTGAGGTGAATTGAGGTGTGCGTAAGTTGGTTCGAAGACTCACAAATATCAAAAGGAAAATGAACAAGTATAAATTTAACAAAATAGAAAGCTAAAAGAACGAGCGATTGTTATGAGATGAGTGTTAAAAAAAAAAAGTTAACTGAAAATTGAAAATGTCTATTTTATGCCTTAAGTTTTTGAATGGCACCAAAGTTTAGAAATACAACATAATTTACCAAAAAAAAAAAAAAAAAACATCGTGAATACGGTTGAGGAGCACAGAAGTGGCATTAACAAAGAAAAAAATACTCTTAGAAAGAAAACTTTCTGAAAGAATTAATTAAAAGAAAGAAAGAGAAAAAAAAATGTTTTTTTTTTTTTTTTTTTTTTTTGTAATTTTGTGAATTGGAACTGGAATAGGAAGATCTGGAATCGGAAAAAGACGAAATATATAATATTATATATGATCCTGTGTGACGCGAGGATACAGAAATGGTGATGTAATTGGCCCGTGATACTTGCAATAGGTGATGCAAATGAACAGCAATCAGAGCCGTTGATCTTTAGGGGAATAGTGCGCATGATGATGCAGGTGATAAAATCCTGAGCGTCGTACGATACCAACATGTGAACTGGAAGCACAGGATTTTTACTTTTAGCCACAAATGAAACGTCGGAATCAACCTCGGATTTTCCCATTTGCCATTTGGTGCAGGTTGCACTTGCAACTTGCAAGAATGTTCTTTGTAATTTTCTTCAAATAAAACACTACTTATTTAATGAAGGCTTCAATTTCTTTTTCTTTTTTTCTTTTTTCTTTTTTGTGTTATTTTTCGTCTACTTCTTTCCTAATAAACCTTAATCTTTCAAAACACATTTTCCTCCCTAAATAATTTGTGGGTCACACTACTAAAAAATATCAATTTTGTTCGTAGAATCTTAATAAGTAATAATTTAGTTTTTATATTTTGAAAATTTTCACAAAAATTACATATCAACTTTTATTACGTAACAACTTCCTCTTTATGATTTATAATGAAAATTGTTTTACTATTAGTTTATCTATTTACATGTGTAAGGAATTTCAATCTTAAAAATATATTTCATAATAAGGACTAAATTGTTAAAGATTGTAAAAGTATAATGACTAAATTGTTATTTATTAAAGTTCAATAACTAAAGTCCCGTTTGTTTTTTGTTTTTGATTTTTTAAAAATAAACATATTTTTTCCTCATTGCTTACAATGATTTGCATCTTTATTAGGTACATTGGTTGAATTCTTACCAAAAATTAAAAAATAAAAGCAAGTTTTTAAAAGCTACTTTTTAAGTTTTCAAATTTTTGTTTGGTTTTTTAAACCACTGGTAAAAAGTAGATAACAAATAAATAAATTTGGAGGTGGACGTAGTCTCTGTAGGCTTGATTTTCAAAAACAAAAATAAAAAATCAAATTATTACCAAATAGGCCCTAAATTATTATAAATTTGAAGGTGCAGTGACTAAATCATACTAACTAAAGTATATAGGCTAAATTGTTACTTTCATGAAAGTTTAGGAATCAAACGTATTTTTTAACTTAAACCTAATTCATCTAAGGTAATTGATTGTTGTTCATTTTTTTCTTTTTCAAAATATTATGTTGGTCTGTGTATTTTAGGTTCTATTTTACTATAAAGTCCATATACTCAATAAATTTTAAATTTAATCTTCACATGTTTCAATTAATCAATCAATCTTAAATTTAGTCTTTCAAAATAATAATAATAATGTTCATATAAGAAGTTATTGCGCATGATTTCACAATTTAATTTATAAAGTGAATGCTAGTAGAATTAACTTTTGTATTATTCTATTCTATTTTTTGGAATCAACCGACAAACTACACTGGCTAAAATAAAATATTTAAAAATAGAGGGACTAAACTAGTATTTTACCTTTTTTTTCTATAATTAATCTATTTACCTCCATATCTACCCCATATATGAATATTTAAAAGTAGGAGAACTAAGATAGAAATCGTAATAGTACATAAACCAAACTTAACATTTATATCTATTTTAGCTATATGAAATATGGACTTAAAAATATAAATCAAATGTTAAATTAATTTGAATTATTAAAAATATGTTTGGGAGTTATTTTGAATATAAAAAAGTGGTGGTAATGAAAAAGACTCAATTAACTTAATTATGTTTTTTCCCTCATCTATTTTCGTTGCTACTTTATTATTTTATCTATTTTTGGAATATCCACTATCTTTTGGGCTTTAATACTGCAATTAACACAGCTTTAAAGCCCACTTCAACATGGGCCCTGTTGGATCAGCTGAGCCCAAACTCCAACTATCTCTTTGACTTGTTCCTACAAATCAGAAAACATATTGTTGAAATTTTCAAACAAATAATAATAATTTCACACAATTTTTTCCCCTTAAAAAAGCTTTTTTCTTTTTTTTTTTTTTTTTAATCAACAAAGACAATTTCCAATTTCCCTCTTTGCGTGCTCTAGATTACAATAATCGCGAAGTCAAACCATGATTAAGGAATTTGATTAGTACCAATAATGCATTTAATTATCAAAGAGGAATTTAACTGGCATTATTTTAATAATTTCGTAATTTCCCAGTTTGGTATAATAATATTATTTCCTATGTAGACAATTAAGCATACTGCTATTTTATTGACAAAAACAAATTATTTTGAATTTTAATTATTTCACATAGGAAAATAAACGTCTTGTTATTATAGTTTAGAAAATTCAAATGAAATGTTATCAATAAAATAATTCCAATTACGATATGATTGTTTTGAGTTGTGTTATGTCATTCTTTGCTTAAATTAGAAACATGAATCGTTTTCAGAGAATGATACAATTATTGTCTTTTTAAGAGTCGATGTTGATAGTACTATTTGTTTTACTTTTAAAAATCAAGATACAAAATTCATTTTTATGTGTCACGATTTATGGTGTTTTTTTTTATTGATAACATTAAAACTTTAAAAAAAAATGTTGAAGAGATGAGAAAACCACACATATATTCATGTAATTCATATACGGGGTCTAGTATGAAAAACTTGTCTTATAAGAAATGATTAATCCAACTAGGCAACTTGGTTCAAGAGAGATGACATTAAAATTGGTCAAATGCATTATTCATTATGAGTTTTTTTTTTTTTTTTTTTTTTTTCTCTTCCTAGTGGGATCAATCTCATCATCTAAAATTGATTTAGTGAGTCCACCAAGACAATCTTTGGACCAATGGGTTAATATCACTACAATCCATGTCTATTGAATTTTCTTTAAAACTTCAAAGAAAATTATTTACAGCCGCAAACTCTAGTATCATCCTAATTCAACCAGTTAAGATATAGAAAATTTGTAATTGATAGCAATATTCTTTTTTAGATTTTACAAATATATGGTAAATTATAATTTTCAATTCTATTTTTACCCTTTTTAAAATAAGTTAGTTGAATATTTTAATACATAAACAATTCTATCTAATGATACAAGTCTATCGATGATTCACATTAATAAATTTTAATACAAATAATATTAAACTTAATTATCAATAACACAAGTTAACTATGATATAATTCGACATAGATATAATTCTTTCAATAATATATGTCTATTATTGATGGGCTTCACCACTAATAAATTTCTAATATGACAGAGTAGATTTTATGGGATGATGGACTTTTTAGACTTTTTGCATACCATATTTAGATTTTGTTATATTTACGAATAGTTTAAGATTTCGATTTTGCTAGCCCTAAAACGTATATAATCAACTAAAAGTTTAAATGTTTGAATCTCAACCAACTCCATACTCGAAATTTTAATGAAAAAGAAATGATCGATTTTACAACCTTGCATTTGTGTAAATAAGAAAAAACTTATTCAACAGTACATTTGCTTAAGAAACGTCAAAGACAAATTATATATTCATTACTATTGAGCTGTGCTCATATTATTGGTTTATATTCACCCATATTAATCATCAAACATACCAATAGTTGATAACTTTTTTCAAATATGGAAAGTAGTACACATACATATTACCAAAATTCCTCATCTGGTTGTTTTATTCATTTGTTCATGTTTAAGTTTTTCCCCTCTGAATAATTTGATTGTGATTGGACTCTCATTTAATTTCAGCCACTCTTTGTGCAAATGACTATTATAAGTCTTCACCCACTCAAATAATCTCATTCCATCCACTTTCCAAAGTTATACGATAGAATTTTGTGTACTCGTATCTAAACATCTCATTTTTCATTTTAGTTTCACAAAAATAAAATATGAGAAATTAATGAAAAAAAAATCGTCTTTTCAATAGCTTTTTATTGAATATAACAATTAAAATCATCGTAAATATACTGTTTTCTAAAAGTGAATTAGAAGATTTAAACTTCTAAAATCTCGATCAAGCATAAATGTTAAAAATTGAACTTGACAGATAGTTCAATTTGGCATTGATGTAAACATATTCCTTAAATAGTTTTATAGCTTAAATTTTCCTTTTTAATGTTGTATTGAACTACTCTACATCTAGAAATAAAGATCACATTAAATATGATATTCATTTTATTGTGTACACAAACCAATGTAATTGAACTTTGAAGTAAGTTTGAGCATTGTGTGGATATAAATAACTAATTTATCAAACTAAAAAAAAAAAAAAAAAAAAAATTGCAATTTGAAAACCCATCACCTTTTTCTTTTAATTTTTCATTTGGAGGGAAAGGGGAAGTCTTGAAATTAATTAAAATATAATGGTGGTAGGTGAGGTGGTGGTGGCGTTAGGAAAATACAAATTTCAAGATTTAACGGCTAAATACCCAAAATTGACCTATCTTCAATTTCAATATTAAATTTCATTAATGTTTGAACATATTTAAGACCCCTTTAATCCATTTGCCAAAAAACCAACCCTTTAATCCACACGTTTATTTCTTAAATCTTGACCAGTCTTATAAATTATTTTAATGTTAAATTTTATTAATGTTTTTTTTTTAAACTTCATAATTGATATTTAGTTAATTTAAAATCTTCATGTTTGTCGAGTAATGATTAGATGCAACTTTAATCACACGTTTCTTATTCATTTACGCATAAAAAACAATAAATTATTTATTTTTTAAAACAATATCATATATCATTTTTTTAATTGAACAACCGTCTGGGTTTAGGACTATATATTTCCCAAACAACACCTAAGTATTTCTCATATTTGTTTATGGACTATATTCTCTCTCCCTAGTTCTATCTATTAAATTAGGAAAAATATCAAAATGAAATATGATTGTGAAAAATATAAGTTAAAACCTTACCTTTCTTTTCTT
This sequence comes from Citrullus colocynthis, assembly GCA_031780015.1. Classification (NCBI taxonomy): domain Eukaryota; kingdom Viridiplantae; phylum Streptophyta; class Magnoliopsida; order Cucurbitales; family Cucurbitaceae; genus Citrullus; species Citrullus colocynthis. The sequence goes on along the minus strand of QLSR01000165.1, from coordinate 1,322,283 downwards.
TACTCAAATCCTCACACTTTCATTTCAATAGGGTGCATATTATTTGAATTTAATTTCTACTTAGGATTTTTGAAATTTTAATAGTAACATGTTGGGTCTTTAAATTAGAACTAAACTTTTAATTCATCCTTGAATTTTGAAATTAATTTATAAATATAGAGTAGAAATGACTTGACAATTAAAATATGTTGACTAAACTTTATTTTTAATGGGTTAGAAATGTTTTTTTTTTCTTTTTAAATTTTTATAGAGAGAGAGAGAGAGAGAGATTATGGAAGTGAAAGGGAGACAAAATTGGATAGTGGTAAAACAGAAAGGCAAGGGGGAAAAGGTTAGAAAAATATGAAAAATGGTGGCTGGAAAAGGCTGTTGGTTGAGGGACCATTTTGTACAAAATTATGCAAAACTTCAACACAACATATGCCTACACCAACTTCCCTGCATTTCTATCTTTTCCCAACCCTACCACCAAACTACCATGCTTTTCTTCTTTTCTTTTTTCACCCTTTTCATTCATAAACTAGCTTGCTTCGACATGTCACGTGAAAATTTACCATTTCATAACAAACCTAGATTTAAATGATTATTCGAACTTAAAAAAAGACTTGTTGTACACAATCTATCGTCAATAGAAGGATATTATTGTTTGTGTTAATCATGTTACAATTTTGTTAAAGATTGTACTATAAAAACTTATATGAGACCATATTTGTATCCCCTTTCCCTACTTTAGTTTAGGCATAAATGTCTTTGAATAATATCATGATGTGAATTTTTAAGCTTAGTTGAATGATAATTTATATGCACTTTCTCTTTTGAAGTCAGAAGTTCAACCTTCCATCTCTATAATTGTTGTAGTTGAAAAAATATCAATTCATAACAAACCTAGACCTTATTAACTTAATCAATAAAAGTAAAAGTACAAAATGAAGGAAACTCAATGCCTCTAAAAAAATGAGTGTGCCCCTCTTCGTTAATCAACTTGCTGATTATTCTTTGGTCTTGGTATACTTAGACAACTATACATTTAGTGCATATAATTAAAGTATCAAACTATGTCACATTCATTATTAACTCGTTTAACTGTAATTTGTTCTTATCATAAACTATAATTGAATCCGTAAAATATGAAAATAATCTCGTCTATTGATTAATATAACGTAGAAAAAGAATCGGATTCCATTTTCTCAAACAAAATTGTTGTAAAGAAGAGAACGGTATGCCCTTGTGTTATGAGAGAATAGATTTGAGAAAAAGAATCTAATTAGTTGAATTTTGCGGAATTAATAGACATGGAGGGCCCATATGATATCAACGGCTCATATAGTTGATATCAAATGGATAAAAAGTTGGTAGCTCTTGATGGACACACTTTTGTCTAATCTTTTGGTATATAGTGGATAGAAAACATATATCATATCATGATAGGGTTAATTTCAAATCCCATCTTTTCTTTTCTTTCAATGGATAAAAAAAAAAAAAAAAAAAAAATCTATAGAAAATCGGATTAGAAAAATGTTCAAAAAATAGTCACAAGTCAAAATAGATTTGTTGATTCTTTAAACTTTTTAGAAGGAAGAGACTAGTTTAAGAATGAACTCCTACGGATTGTTGGTAAAAACTGAGCCTGTCAATAGAGCAACAACTTGTATCTAATTGTTCTTCTTCTTTTTTTTTTTTTTTTTTTTT
>QLSR01000165.1:1293939-1320216 GCA_031780015.1 Citrullus colocynthis | reverse complement strand
TTTTTTTTTTTTTTTTTTTTTTTTTGCTTCTAGAAATTATAATATGGTCACACAAAACTTAAATTAATCATGCACATTTGGTTTAAGGAATGTTCATAGTGAGTGTCTAAAATTGTTTCGAACAATATTATCTTGTTTACTACTTTTGTTTCTTTTTTTTTTTACCTAAAATGAAAAAGAGGTCATAAATTAGTCTTTGGTTCCCAATATAAAATACCCTAAGATAGAGGCAAGTATAATGACACATCCAAATAGTTTTGGTAAAGACTATGTCAATGTCTATCAAAAAAATGTTTAAGAAACAATAGTCTAACTAATAAAGAAAATTTCTTTTATCATATATTCAAATTTAATATAAGTTTAATCTCTAAATTTTAAAATGTGTGTTTGGATAGATATTTAAATTTTCAAATTCTTGTGTTTAACAAATTTTAGCTTTTAAAAGTGTCTATTACACCTCTCTCTATATTTTTTTTTTCCTTTGGTCTAATACTTATATGCTCCTTTCATTGATCTTATAATGGATAGTTTAAAATAAGAATTAACTTTTCCTTGTAGATGAAGATTCAACCTATCATGTCTTAAGAAGAAAAAAAAGTCAATCAATCATTTGATTTGTCATTTGAATGATTAAAAATCATTAAAATTTGATCGCATAGTAAATCATAATTTTAGATTTTTGTCCTTTTTTTTCTTTTTTTTTTTTTTGATAAAAATTATAATTTCAGATTTTTAACCATATGTAAAAAAGATAAATATAAAATTAATTAAACCATGTGGGAAGTAGGTAATTGGAGTAAACAAAAAGTAATGGTTATTTAATTAATTTAGAACAGGGCCGCTTATGGAGTGGCGCCATGACCGGCATCCCAATAACAATGCTCATAGTCAAAAATGAATTTGTTCAACTTTGACTAATATTTATTAATTGCCTAATTAATTTATAATCCGCAGCTTAAATATTATTATTATAGTCCTTGTTGTTTTTTTAAAAATACACAAAATTATTTTATTTTATTAAGTCAATAATTCAGAAACTCAATCCTTTTGTCAGAAATTAAATCCTGATATATTCAGATTTCAGTTCACTTTGTGAATCTTGCTTTGAAATTTTGTCCATCTCCTTGGAATTTGGTCTTTGACATTTTATTTTCTTAGTCTTCTCTCCCTAATATTCTTTTTTTCCTTTTTTACTTTTCAGTATAATTACTATCAGCCAATAAATTAGTTTCAGCTTTATGTTTTTAAATTCATTGAAATAGATCTTCAACTTGAGAAAATGACAAAATTAATATGTTTCCAAAAGTATATTAGAGTATTATTTATGAATTAATGAATTCATCGTACCACATTCAACTTAACATAGCATTCAAACTCAAATCACATATATATATTACTCTAAAATTATTGCAAATAGGGCATACATTAAAATATCAGTTCCTATAAACAATCATCGACCAAAATATCAACAGGACACCCTCACATATATACATCACAAAATATTCCAACTACTACAAATGAAAAAATAAATATTTACTCAAAGAATATTAACAAAATGAAAAAATAAATATTTACTCAAAGAATATTAACAAAATTTTATTTATGAGTATTTTCAAATATAGTAAAATAAGTCAAAATATTTACATATATAAAGTAAAATGTCACTTAAAGACAGTAATAGACACTGATAGATTACTATCATTATCACTGTCTATTAGTAATAGACATTGGTAGATGTCAATGTCCATTATTGTTTATCAATGATGACAATATTTTTTTTTCTATATTTAAAAATATTTTCACCAGTTTTTACCATTTAAAACAATTACCCTTTTATTAAAAAAATATTTCATAAAATTTCTTTCATAAAATGTCAATATATGTAAATATGAAAATTCGAACTTCTTTTTTTTTTTTCAATAATATAATATTTAACTAGTTGAATTATAAGGAAGTTATGAACTACACCCTTTTTTCTTTAAAAAAATGAACGAAACCCTTTTTATGGAGGGAAAAAAAAAAAAAAGAAAGATTGACAACCTAAACACTCTAAAGAAAGAAAAAAAAAATAGGGGAAAGTATATTTTTAGTCCCTAGATTTGGGTCTAGCTTTTATTTGACTATTAGGTTTCAAAATCTAATCGTTAAGTTATGAATTTGGTTTCAATTTAGTCCGGATGTTACAGTTTTACCCTTGAGATTTGAGTTTCGTTTCATTTCATTTTGGTCTCTGTAGTTTTAGATTTTATATTTTTAACGCAAAATTTTCATTAAATACTTACTTTCGGCGTTAATATTTATTTATTAATTTAAAATAATTATGAATGTAGAATTAAATTAATTATAATTCTTTTAAATTAATTAATAGACATTAACACTAAAAATGAAAAATGAGTATTTAAAAGAATTTTGAGGTTAAAAGTGTAAATCTTGAAATTTAGGAATTAACTTGAAAAAAAAAATTTAAACTAAAATTATAATATTTTGTAATTCATAAACTAAATTAAAACAAAATAGAATTAAATATGCAATATTTTCAAATCATGAAGAAATATAAATTAGACAAAAGAAAATGGAAGGACTAAAAAAGTATTTTTAACCAACTACAAAATAAGAGGAGTATAATGATAGTGGGAGATCTAGATCATGTGAAATCATGGAGAATTAATTATTATTATTATTATTTTAAAAAGAATAATATGGAGGAAGAAGGTAAAAAGGTAATTCCCTTATTGGATAATTAAAAAGTAATGATGAGTAACGTAACGCATGCCATTGCAAAGGGCAGAAAGTGAAAAATGAAAAAAGGTGTAAGCCGAAAAGTTACACCCTATGGAATATATAGTATGCAACAGTAAATAACAATTTTAATCTGACAATAGCAAATACCGTACCTGTCCCCATCCCTTTCCTTTTTCCTTTTCCCTTCTAAATTACCAATTTTGTCCATTCAAATCTATTCCAATTTCACTATGCCATTGTACAAAATTCATCACTTATTTTAAGTAAATCTAATGGTAAATTTAAAAATATATTGTGATTTTATAAATTATTTAGAAAAATATTGTAGTTTTTGAAATATTTATAAAAATATTGTAGTTTTTATTGGAAGTTGATATTTGGGGATTTGTGTGCTTGGTCCCTTCTTTCCTTTTTTTTTTTTTTTCATTTGCTTGGTCGAGGGTTGAACCCTCGACCAAATTATATATATATATATATATATTTAAATTGTTTTTTCCCCACCTTCTCCTTCCACTTCTTACACCTCCCCATTTTGAAAAATTTTAAAAAATATTATAGTTTTATAAATTATTTAGAATTATACTTTAATAAATTTTAAAAAATATTGTAATTTTATAAATTATTTAGAATTATACTTTAATAATATTATTTTAACTAATATTCTTTTAAAAACCGTTATAATAACAAACATATATTTTATAACTAACCAACCGAACATAAAATTAAAGTGTTAATATTAATACAACAATTTATTGTTTTTTTCTACTAAAATTAGTAATAATAAAAAAATTCAATGTGTCCCACAAGGCAGACGTCGCCGATTTCGAGCTGGTTGGCGTCGTCGACTTTGCACTCTATGTTGCTCTGGTACCTCTGCAGGCGCTTCACAGATGTCGTGTTCATGTGTATGCATGTTTGAAGACGATGGCCTGACTTCTGAATCATAATATCCTGAACCAAATGTTGGTTGCATCATCATCGGACTTGCATAACCAGTCTAGCTCTACGTTTGCGTCTGGATCATAGGAGGCAATTCTTCCACATTATGGTCAACCGCATCAAACTCATCTTCTTCTGCTCGAGCACGTCCCTTATGCCTAGGAATTGGTGGAGGTGCAATAGGTGTATCGTACATGTAGTGTAATTCCTCCATGTAACTTGCGTTATTATTGCATACAGTAAATACTTAATCTAGATCATTTGCAACATCAGGAAGACTACTATTGCTCGATCTCTGTCAATTACAAAACAATTAGATAATATTTCAAATAAAATTTAAATAAAAAATAATTAGACAATATTTGATTATATACCAAATGACCCAAAGCCGCTCCTGGAAGAGTAATGTAGCGTCTCGTAATATTATTATACCAAAGGATGTAATCTTGAGTTGCATCCCTATCGAATTGCCCAAGTGAAAACGCCGACTGCAATAAACCTTCTACGATAGTGCCATCGCACTACCAAATGTGCAACTTTTTCAGACCAATCCGCAGTTCTCAGGTCAATGTCATGTAATAAAGGGTTCAGTATTGCACTCTGATGGAACATCCTGTTTGAAACCAAACTGTCGGATTACCCTATCAGGAAGATGCCACTCACCAATGTGAAAATATATGAGTGGACTCATTGTCCGCCATATGTCTTGACCGCTCGAAAAAAAATTGGGCAAAGTGTCCATAACAACTTTGTAAGACTCCCAAATAATCTGAAACATAACGTAATACATTAAAAGTATTAAATACAAGTATATAAAAAAATATGTATAAAAAATTCTTTTGGGTTTAGTATTCACATACCTGGTCAAATTGAAGCAGATCAAGCATATATCTATATTGACTCACTACATGTGTAGCTGACCTAGTTACACAAAATTGGTCTCTCCACCTATATTATTAAATTAATATTTTATGTTTAAAATTAACTATATTAGTCACAAAAAATATTAGCTAAATTAAATTAAAATGACATACCGAGAATCGTAGGCTCGTTTTGCTAATTGATGATAGTTGACATGTCGGAGTTGTGGAGTCATTGTTGGAAATTGTTCCCAAGCCCATATTTGTAGCAATATCAGAGGTCCAGCGATTTCACGAACATCAGGTTTTGTTGCCTTACATAACTGTCTATACAACCATGCCAAACATGCTCCACCCTAAGAATACCGTCCCGCCTTATGGAGATTGGCTAAAAGTGGAAAGAACATTAGGTGCACGAAATGACTTGATTTATCAGAAAACAGACTTCCGCCCATCATCTTCAGTATGTATGCTCTTGCGTATCTCGTGACAAATTCTTCTTCTACATCATCATCAAGTCTTGGAAATTGTGTCCCCAGCCATGTTAGACTCAACCTTGATCCCCTAATTTTATTTGCAGGTGGAGTCACACCTAGTAGCATCTGACAAATATGCAGCTAATCGTCATGCATTACCCCGGTAACAGGCTCGCCATCGACAGGTAGCCCAAATAATATTTCTATGTCTTGGAGCGTGATAGTGACTTCTCCAGTAGGCACATAAAATGTATGGGTCTCTGGCCTCCATCTCTCAACAAAGTGCAGTGATGAGGTGCCAGTCTAACTGAATGAATCCTAGTCTGGCAACCCCACAAAAGCCTGATGCACGCAAAAGTGGTAGTATGCGACGATGAAGTGGGATGGTACGATAAACAACTGCCTCATGCCGTCTACAACACATCACGCTTGTAGTCCGATCTTGCCATACATTTGTTGATCGATAAACAGATTGATCGTATAAAATATCGGGATCAATCGGTCCTGGGTTTAAAGCCATGATCTAGAAGAAAACAAATTATATATTTATCGTGTAAAGCATACAAATAAATTAGGACTTAAAAGCGAGAGAAAATCATATAGTGAGAGCACATGATAAAAATATTAATTTTATTATTAAAACATTAGTTACTTGATAGAAATGTTAACGAAAAAAATCTCTAACTGTCTGGTGTCTGTCTTCGTAATGAAGGACATTTCTTTCGATTAGGACCTAACTGATTACATAATCCGCAACGTACTTGACAACTTGGTTTTGTCCAGTCCATCTCATTATGATATCGTGAACTCTTTGGTCTACTAGGTTTTCTCAATAACGTCGGGTCGGCATGTAAAATAGGCATATTAGGAGGTGTGATCCAGTAATCTTCATGCGGTACAGGTTGAAATTGAGGAGAGTAGCATGCAGTGTATGTCGACATTTTATAGTAGTCCTCAATGAAATCTTCATAGTTCATGTTAAATCGTGAGCAAACTGCCATAAAATGCGAACATGAAATGCCAAATGCTTGCCACTTGTTACATAAATAGTACCATTCGGAATCACTTAGCTTCAGTATTTGAATATTTTCTCCTTTAGAATTGAGGTTGTGACGTCCGGTTTTCACATGAAAGACACCTTTATATCGATCATATGATTGGACTTCATGTTTATTGGGTCTTGCAACCCATTTTGAGATTTTTTCGTGCGCGTACCTGAATATTTACTCACTCAGTATTATAAAAATATTTGGAACAAATTGTTGATTATTAAAAAGAAAATTATTACCGGGTGTATTTATCTCGACTCTCCAAGGCAGCTCTTATTCTTCTCTTCTTTTCTCAAAATAATTTACACACTTGTAGAATGTTATTTGAGCAAGAGCATTTATCGGCAACATTTGAGCTCCTTTGAGAACTCCATTGATGCACTCTGATAGATTCGTCGTCATCCACCCGTACCTAAACCCTCCATCGTGCACTTGAGTCCATTGCTCAATGCCAATGTTGTCAAAAAAACTCATACAACTCCTATTTATTCGCTTGATGTCTTCCACTGCTTTATTAAACTTGCGAACTTGGAACTGATATCTAGCACGATATACAAAATTTTTTAATGTATTGAACTTGTATTTTTTATTAAAATTACCTACAATATGGCTTAAGCAGAATCTATAGTGACATTTTGGCCATGTCCAACCATTTTCTGGATTGTTCACTATCGAGATGATGCCACCATGCCAATCCAAAATCAAGCATACCTCTTCATGTATAACAATTTCTCTGAGGTGTTTTAAAAACCATCCCCACATGTCAGCAGACTTCTCATCTACAACGAAAAATGCAAGAGGAAGAAGATGCCCATTCGAATCAACTGATGTAGCAATTAGCAACTTTCCTCGATATTTTCCATAGAAGTGAGTACCGTCTATTTGAATAATCGGCCGACACCTATTAAATGCTTCTATACAAGGACCAAATGCCAAAATACAGAAGTAAGGATGACATGTCCTTCAGTAGGTGTGCTCTTTATTCTCCACTCCACTCATGTGCCGGGATTTGTATGCTTGACCATATACAACCACCTGGGCAACAGTTTGTATGAGTCATCTCAATCACCAAACACTCTGGCCAATGCCTTTCCTTTACCCTCCCACACCCTGTGGTAAGGAACACGGTATCCCCATTTTGTTTTGATGTCAGATTGTAGTTGTGTCACACTGATGGACGATTTTTCCCTCACAGCTTAACAATACTCCAGTGCAATCATTGAAGAATCTAATTGCACATGAGTTTGGCTAAGCTCTGAGTAAAAACATGTATGTTGGTCAACACACTTAGTAATCTCGAACAAATTGTGAGATTTTTTCTTCGTTGCACGGAGTCGCCACTTGCAACCATCCTCCCATTTCTTACACCGAATTGCCCAAATATTCGGTGTTGATTCCACGACCTCATATGGTGTGTGACACTTGATAGCAGAACACTTGACCAAATGTTGTAACATTTCTTTGTTTTGAAAAATCATACCCTTATATAATTCGGTATTGTCAACGACTACCGGGGCTACAATTGGGTCATGTTCTCTAACGCTATCTATTATATTCATGTCAAGATTAGCGAATGTATCTGACGGCATTTCATGTTCACGACCACGAGATCCAACTCCTCGAATTCATCATCTGTTTCTGTTCTAAAATCCCTATATTGATTTCCAGCCACCATATTTTCATCGTCATAGGCTGGTGCAACTAATTCAGGATTAGGATCAATACATTGATTCGAGTCTTCAAACTGACTCAACGATTGTGCATTTCAAGTCTACATCCAAGCCTACCCTACTCACATTAACGTATAAATGCACTAGGTTCGGGAGAGACATTGCAACTGAAAACATCAAATTCATCGCTTACTCGTTATGAATGGGGAATGTCATATACTTTACATATTCTAATGGTATTAGATTAGGATGTCTGTATATGATTTCTAAGTGGTTTGATCTCATATCTACACCAAATGACAGCCCAATCATTTCAACAAATTGTTCAATAACAAGTTCACTATCCACATTTATGCTAAAACCCCCACATGCTAGCTGGTCATATTCAACTCCATCAACACCATCAATCATATGATCATTTGTAAACAACATAAATCTCAAACACTTGTCTACCATTTTCTAAAAAAAAGAAAACAACAATATACATCACTAATTATTTAACTAAAAACTCTAATATTAAAAAAAAAAAAAATCTAGTAATATCTAAAATGCAACGAACATATAAATTTGTACTAAAAAATTAGAATTTACTGTAATACTAAATTTTAGAAACAAAAAGAACATTAAAAGGTAATATTATTTTTAAAAAATTCTGAAACTAATATTATTTATTTTAATAAAGATCAATATTATTTCTTCTAAAAATCAATATTATTTTTTTAAAAAAATTAACATGGTAGATCTAATATAATATTAATATGATAAATCTAATATAATATAAACAAGAACATTAACTTATAGAAACTCATAACATCAATATATAAATATTATTCAATTCAAACACTATTAACAAAATAAATACAAACATTAAAATGACATATTTAGATTTAAATGGTATGTCAAAGTATAGTATAAATATCAGAAAATGAAATGATAACTTACAAATTCAGTAATGGTTTACTTATTTTTCTTTCTCGAAGTGACAACGATCGATCTTTGCTTTCCAAATAGCAACAAATACTGTAAAAAAAAAAAAAAATAGCATGAGAATAGAGAAAAAATTTATATTATTTTAAAAAAATATATATTTCATAAACAAATTTACAAACCTCGTAAATTTGGAAAAAAAGAGTATTTCGATAGATAATGGAAAAATGAGAGGAAGAACAGGTCGGCGCGGGAACTGCTCGAATTTGTGAGATGTTGCGAAGAGAGGCCGGATTGGAAGAAGAAATAGTGGGAGGAAGAGATGCCGGGGCGGCATTTAAAGACATTTGGTCGAGGGTTGAACCCTTGACCATAACTCACGGGCTCGGCGACAGGGAATCTCTGCGACGACGCGGCGAGACCTGCGGCGGATTCTCTGCGACGACGCGACGGGACGTGCGGCGGATTCTTTGCGACGACGGGATGTGCGGCGGAATCTCCTTGCGTTGGTAGTAGTCATTGTGTTGGTAGTAGGGCTTGTGTTGGTCGAAAGTTGAGGGCTCTTTGCGTTGGTCAAAAGTTGAGGCCTCCTTGCGTTGGTCGAAGTAGGCCTTGCGTTAGTCGAAAGTTGAGGCCTCCTTGCGTTGGTCGAAGTAGGCCTTGCGTTGGTCGAAGGCTCGCGTTGGTCAAGAGTTGAGGTCTCGACCTTTGCCTTGGTCGAAGGTTGAGGTCTCGACCTTTGCCTTTTCCGCTTTTCAATCTTCTCTCTCAGGCCTCCTTGCGTTGGTCAAAGTAGGTCTTGCGTTGGTCGAAGGTTGACGTCTCGACCTTTGCCTTTGTCGAAGGTTGAGGTCTCGCCCTTTGCCTTTTCCACTTTTCAATCTTCTCTCTCCTCCCAACTACCATATTTTCCTAAATAGTTTCCAAACTACAATATTTTTCTAATTATTTTTACTAAATACAATATTTCAATAAAAGGTCCAAATCTAATTTGGTGGTAATTAACCTGTATTTCATTGTTCGCGTTAGAGACTCAAATATTCATATCTTCATTCGCTAATTAAACGCGTAACATATTTCTTTTTTCTATGTGGCACCATAGATATTTTATTATAGATTAGAAATACATCATTTTCTATTCAATCAATCTCATGATAACAAGTTAGTTTGAATATAGCAAATATCGATTACTATTTTAAAGGTTGATGATTCGATATCTCTTATTCATGTAGTTGTTGAATTCAAAAGAAAAGAAATCTCACAACAATATATAATTTTTAATTCAATTTAATGATTGCGGGATGAGAGTGTCTTGTCTTTAAAAAAAAAAAAAAACTTTAGGACTAAAATGTAGTTTTTAAAAACTACGAATGATAGAAAAACAAAGTTCAAATTATGATAATTATTTTAAATGATAAAACTATTGAAAATATTTATAAATACAACAAAATATCATAATAAATCAGTGATAAACATGACATTTTTTTATATTTTAAAACAAACCCTTTAAATTATAAATATTATATTAAAACTTCTAAAATGGTAAGGTACAAATTAAATTATGTCCAAAATATATAAATGTGTTCAGTTGGATGTTGAGAGACTCCAATAATTAAGTTGATTAATTGACGTTTATTGAAAAAAGTTTGGCTCTTTTTAGCTTTGAAATTTGAAATTATGACCAAAAAAAAAAAAAAAAAAAGCGCCCTTCATCCTCTCCAAGGCATGTATAATTATATGCAAAATATATATTTTAAATATTATTTCTTCCAACTCTATCCTTCTTTTAGAAAGAATGAGCCGTTGATGATAATGAAAAATTTGCTCATTTGAGGTCTTACTTAAATTATAGATTAAATTAAAAAAGTTACCTTCCAACTTTGTCAATTATGTAAAAAAAATATTTTTATTTTAAAACCTCTAATATTAATCTTTACATTCTATAAATATTATAAATCTAGTCTCTTAAAACCATTTACAACTTTGGATACAAAATTGAACGTGGATTGTTGTGGTAATTAACTTGATTTATAAATATTTTTACTTGTGAGTTTTTTAGTTTTATTATCTGCATTTTAAGAGCATCCCCAATAACCATTTCGAAGTTTGAAAAAAAAAATAGTTTTATCTTTCGAAATATAGTTAAGAATTCAAATATTTTTTTAAGTAAAAAAAAACTACAGTAAAAATGGTAAAATAATAATAATAATAATAAGCATAGTTTTAAAAAGTATAAAACGAAAAATGTAAAGTTTTGATTTTTTACTCACACACATCACATAGACCACTTTTTATTTTTATTTTTACAATTGGATAAGTTAAAATGGTAATTAGGATCTTTTACTCATTTAGTTGTAATTGAATTGATTATTAACTACCAAACTACACCATGCATGAAGGGATAAATTTAATATTCAAGTACTATTTTAGTNATATTTCATAAACAAATTTACAAACCTCGTAAATTTGGAAAAAAAGAGTATTTCGATAGATAATGGAAAAATGAGAGGAAGAACAGGTCGGCGCGGGAACTGCTCGAATTTGTGAGATGTTGCGAAGAGAGGCCGGATTGGAAGAAGAAATAGTGGGAGGAAGAGATGCCGGGGCGGCATTTAAAGACATTTGGTCGAGGGTTGAACCCTTGACCATAACTCACGGGCTCGGCGACAGGGAATCTCTGCGACGACGCGGCGAGACCTGCGGCGGATTCTCTGCGACGACGCGACGGGACGTGCGGCGGATTCTTTGCGACGACGGGATGTGCGGCGGAATCTCCTTGCGTTGGTAGTAGTCATTGTGTTGGTAGTAGGGCTTGTGTTGGTCGAAAGTTGAGGGCTCTTTGCGTTGGTCAAAAGTTGAGGCCTCCTTGCGTTGGTCGAAGTAGGCCTTGCGTTAGTCGAAAGTTGAGGCCTCCTTGCGTTGGTCGAAGTAGGCCTTGCGTTGGTCGAAGGCTCGCGTTGGTCAAGAGTTGAGGTCTCGACCTTTGCCTTGGTCGAAGGTTGAGGTCTCGACCTTTGCCTTTTCCGCTTTTCAATCTTCTCTCTCAGGCCTCCTTGCGTTGGTCAAAGTAGGTCTTGCGTTGGTCGAAGGTTGACGTCTCGACCTTTGCCTTTGTCGAAGGTTGAGGTCTCGCCCTTTGCCTTTTCCACTTTTCAATCTTCTCTCTCCTCCCAACTACCATATTTTCCTAAATAGTTTCCAAACTACAATATTTTTCTAATTATTTTTACTAAATACAATATTTCAATAAAAGGTCCAAATCTAATTTGGTGGTAATTAACCTGTATTTCATTGTTCGCGTTAGAGACTCAAATATTCATATCTTCATTCGCTAATTAAACGCGTAACATATTTCTTTTTTCTATGTGGCACCATAGATATTTTATTATAGATTAGAAATACATCATTTTCTATTCAATCAATCTCATGATAACAAGTTAGTTTGAATATAGCAAATATCGATTACTATTTTAAAGGTTGATGATTCGATATCTCTTATTCATGTAGTTGTTGAATTCAAAAGAAAAGAAATCTCACAACAATATATAATTTTTAATTCAATTTAATGATTGCGGGATGAGAGTGTCTTGTCTTTAAAAAAAAAAAAAAACTTTAGGACTAAAATGTAGTTTTTAAAAACTACGAATGATAGAAAAACAAAGTTCAAATTATGATAATTATTTTAAATGATAAAACTATTGAAAATATTTATAAATACAACAAAATATCATAATAAATCAGTGATAAACATGACATTTTTTTATATTTTAAAACAAACCCTTTAAATTATAAATATTATATTAAAACTTCTAAAATGGTAAGGTACAAATTAAATTATGTCCAAAATATATAAATGTGTTCAGTTGGATGTTGAGAGACTCCAATAATTAAGTTGATTAATTGACGTTTATTGAAAAAAGTTTGGCTCTTTTTAGCTTTGAAATTTGAAATTATGACCAAAAAAAAAAAAAAAAAAAGCGCCCTTCATCCTCTCCAAGGCATGTATAATTATATGCAAAATATATATTTTAAATATTATTTCTTCCAACTCTATCCTTCTTTTAGAAAGAATGAGCCGTTGATGATAATGAAAAATTTGCTCATTTGAGGTCTTACTTAAATTATAGATTAAATTAAAAAAGTTACCTTCCAACTTTGTCAATTATGTAAAAAAAATATTTTTATTTTAAAACCTCTAATATTAATCTTTACATTCTATAAATATTATAAATCTAGTCTCTTAAAACCATTTACAACTTTGGATACAAAATTGAACGTGGATTGTTGTGGTAATTAACTTGATTTATAAATATTTTTACTTGTGAGTTTTTTAGTTTTATTATCTGCATTTTAAGAGCATCCCCAATAACCATTTCGAAGTTTGAAAAAAAAAATAGTTTTATCTTTCGAAATATAGTTAAGAATTCAAATATTTTTTTAAGTAAAAAAAAACTACAGTAAAAATGGTAAAATAATAATAATAATAATAAGCATAGTTTTAAAAAGTATAAAACGAAAAATGTAAAGTTTTGATTTTTTACTCACACACATCACATAGACCACTTTTTATTTTTATTTTTACAATTGGATAAGTTAAAATGGTAATTAGGATCTTTTACTCATTTAGTTGTAATTGAATTGATTATTAACTACCAAACTACACCATGCATGAAGGGATAAATTTAATATTCAAGTACTATTTTAGTTCATATATTTTGAAATCTGTTCAATTCTTGTCCATGTTTTTTAAAATATCTAATTTTTGCTTCTTGCTTTTAAAAGGTCCTATCCTTAGTCTCTATTGCTAGTTTTTTTTTTTTTTTTTCAAAATCTATCGGCATTTCTATTAGGAATTTTAGAATTCACATGTATATTTTCTTTTTGCATGAAAGTTATTATTATTTAATAATAATAATAATAAAAAAAGCTTCGAGTAATTGAGTTTAAGACTTAATAAAAGCACAATGAGTTAAATTGAATATTTGAAAGTACAAGGACAATCATTGAACAATTTTTAGAGTAACAAAACTAAAATGATATTTTCACCTAAATTTACAAAGAATGTTAAGAGATTTTATTTTAGGTCAAAATATCATTTAAGTCCATATACTTTGGCAGTTGTTCGATTTTAGTATATGCACTTTCAATCGTTTAATTTTCGTCTATATACTTTCAATAAATCTTAAATTTAGTTCTCACAATTAATTTATTGTCAATTATTTTTAAAAATTTATATTAATTATATATTAATTTTTCATTATAAATAATGAAAACATATTCATAAATTATATTTTTTTGTCTCGAACTAATCAATTTGAGATAAAAATTAACTACGAAGAATGAAATTTAAGATTTATGAAAAACACCGAGATATATACATATTTCGTTTTATTATTATTATTATTATTTAAAAAAATGGTTATAATATTTGGGGGTTGTCTGTATTTGAAAAAGAAAAATTAAAAGAAAAAAGAGGGAGGGCGGGGGGGCCAAGCTGGCAAAGAGGTTAATTGGGAGAATGGGAGGCGAGAAGAGAATGAGATAGGGAAAATCCTTATGGCAGAAAGGAGGAAAAAGGGAATAATAAGCATGACACCGTGGACCCCACCAGTGACAGCCTGTACATGAATTTCCACGTGGTACCCCAGTTTACAAAATAACCCAACCACCAATTTCTGGGACCCACCTCCTTCTGTCCCTCCCGATGTGACGTGACCATACTCACTTCGGTATCTTTCTTTTTCTTTTTTCTTTTTTTTTAATGCGCAAATCGCAATGCAAATGCTATGACAGGTTTAAATTTTAAAAAGTAAAATAAATAAATAATGAAAATTTGGATTTAATATTTTATAAATATTTCCCGACAATAATCTCCGAATCAACCCCTCAACGTTTAACGGTCGTGTTCTCGTGTATCTCGCTCGCCTGCTTCCCCGCTTCCCTTTCTCCGCCCCCACCTTTTTTTTTTTTTTTTTTAATTAAAAAAATTTATAATATTTTATATATCTTATTTTCGTTCTTATATATTTTCTACCCTTGTCTAAAATGGACAAAGGCCAAAATATATATATATATAAACCAAAGTGTATTTTGACAACTAAAGACTTGAAATAACAAAATAAAATTTTGGTTAAACTACCATTTTTGCTTTCTATCTTTGAAATTTGTGTGGTTGCAAATATAGCAATCAAGTCTAAAATATTTGCAAATATAACACTATGCGAAAGAATTTGAAAATATAACAAAATTTAGATTCTACTCTTGAAGTTTATCAATGGTAAAAGTCCATCAGTGATACATAAGAGTCGATCAGTGATAGAATCTATTATTGATAGACTTCACTATATTTGTAATTTTTTTTAATGTTACTATGTACCTAATTATTTTCCTAATGCAATTACCCTTTAAGTTTGTTCAATTTAGTCCATATACTTTTATTTGTACCGTTTTAGTTCTTGTACTTTCAATAAAATTAATTTTAATACTTCAAAGTTAAATCTTAACTTATTTGGTTAAATAATAATAATAATTTTTATGTAAATAAAAATAATATGTAAATATTTTTTTTTCAAAATTTTTGTTAAAATGCTAATAAATAACAAAAATAGGGAGAGAAATCTAATAATAAACTAGCATTTGGAACTAAATTTAAAATTTATTGAAAGTACGGAAATAAAAATTGGACAATTAAAAAATACATGGACTAAATTGAGTAAACTTCAAAATATAGGGACCGAAATAATATTTTAACTTAAACCATTTTATGTAATTATGTCCGACTCGATTCCCAGTTTTCTAAATAATCTAATATTTAAATGTAGTTGGCTAAAAAAATATTCTTAACAATATATATCCATAGTACTATAAACTTCACACACACACACAGTAAATACAATTATATAACAACATTTCATTTCTTAAACTTCAAGCTATATCTAGTTTTTTTTTTTTTTTTTTTCTATGGTACTATTTGACGTTGTGAATTGCTTTCCAAAATAAAAAATTGTTAAAAATAAACAAATTATTCAATACCGCTGTTCTATCGTGGTTGTCTTAATAATTGTTTTGTAGGATTTAAATTTGAAAATCTAAATGTTCCCAATAAGTAGTTACAAATTCGAGATACTTTTAACGTTGTGGCAACCTCTTCAAATAATGTCTCTCTCGTTTTATTCTCTAATTATATTTATATATATTTAATCACATGAATTTTGGGAGGAAAAGAAAGATTAGGACCAACATGGATGGAATTACAAGTCAAATATGTTTAAACAATATAGCTTGTATATATTGAATAGGGCATTGAAATAGAAAATACATTTGAGTTGGTATTTAGATAATGGCCAATTCGCCATCCATTCTTTTAAAATTCATGTCAAATTTTTGTTTTTAAACTTTTTTTTATCTATGTTTCTATAATTTTAAATATTTCATGCGAAATCTATTTATTCATGTGTTCTAAACTAGACACGAGTATTTGGTATCAGATTGTACTTTAAATGTATTTAGAAGTGAGCAACAAAGTCAATATTTGAAAGAGTGGCCACCAATTACCTTAGATTTTAATAATATATGATCATTAATTAACAAACTTTTTATTTGAAATTTATTTTCAAAATTAAAAAAGAGACTTTAATATATAAAGCATCTATTTTTTTTTTCTTTTGAAAGTATTGAATTTTTCACCACAAGATTGATAGTACAATTTCGCAAAACTTCTATCTTTACCGTAGCTATTATTTAGTATATATATTTTTGTTTATTTATTCATACTTTTTTTTTTCTATCATCAAATCATTATTTCCTAACAAAAGGACTATTTATTGAGCGTTATAAATTGAATTACATTATTAATATTGAATGGCCCACTTCCAATTTGTCCAAAAAAGAAAAAGATATTTTAGTAAAATGGAAAAATGGTGCCAGCTTTGCAACAGAGTGGGCAGTGGAGTTTATTAATTATTATTATCATTACAGAATTTTATTTTTTCCAGGGTACCGTCCTATGGCCTATGACTCATCTAATAAATAATTAAATATACAAACAAATTAATAATATAAAATAAAATAGGTTAAAAATTATTTTCATCCTTAACTTTTATAAAAATAACCATTTATGGGTTGATGGAGCCCATTGCGCTAACTCTGGATTAACTTATAAATGTGTAAACCTTTCATTTATAAACAAACTCGACTCTGGATTAATTTACCAATTTAGAAACGTAAGAAATTTTAATAAAATTTTTTAATATCATTACAAAGTTTGAAGTATAAAAATTAAATTAAAAAAACCAAATTATTACCAATTAAAATATAGAGAATAAATAATTACAAACAAAGTTAGGAATATGGAAACTAAATCAATAAATCTTACTCTAACCAAATAAAATTAGGGGGTTAAATTAAATCAACCAATAAAAAGAATACCGTCCTATGATCCCTCACGATGCTTCCGAAGATTCGTAATTTTCAAAAATATTATTTTAACGTTTTTATGAAAAAAAAAAACTATAATATTATTATTTTATCTTTGTAAGTGCAGAGCTTAAAAATATATAACGAGGTGAGAAACAGAAAGAGAGAGAGAGAGAGAGAGAGAGAGAGAGAGAGAGAGAGTTGGAATTCAAAATCGAAGATCTTTCTGAAAAACGCTCACAAAGAATAGGAAAAGTTTTTGATTTGAAAGCTCCAGTAATCCATTGATCTTCTCTGTAAGAGAAGAACCGATTTGAAGCCCTAGCCATTGGCCATCTATGGCGTTCTTATTGGCTTTCCCCCAATTTTTCCGGCTTCTTTAAGATTCTAATCTTTACGTCTTTAAGTCGCCGCCGGGAAATGGCCGATAAGCCGCCGCCTGCAGATGGGTTCTTAATTCCGCCGCCGCCGGCTAGGGTTTCAATGTGTTCTCGGAATCCCACATAGGTTTGTTGAGTTTTTTCGTCTGAGGAGTTTTGTCCGATCAATCGGGGGCATTTTTGGAGGATTTTAGGGCTGTTGGGTTCGTCTTTTTTTCTTTTTCTTTTTGGAGGGGGCTTAATCAAATGATGGCGAAGGGTGGGTTTTTTGTCGATAAGATTCGGAGATGTTTGAGGACGTTGTTCTTTATGGTGGCGATGTTGGCGTCACTCCTCGTGTCGTCGTTGCCAGTTCTTGTGGCCATCGGAGACATGCTGGTGCCTTGTATTTTGATCTCGAGTTTTACATGTGTTAGGTGCTATGGCTTCAAAGAGCATTTGCATCGATACGCTTTCAAAAGTTCTTTGACTGATATTCCTTTCGTTTCGATGATCAGATCTGTCATCATTATCTGTATGATCCTGTTTCTCTATCATCCTTCTATTTCTGTCATTTATACACCTGCATCTCTCACTTTCCATTCAATTTGCCATTCCGGGTCGTTGAGAAAGTAGATAAATTAGGGATAATTATGCGTTAACTTAATTCTATTATCATCATCAGGTTTCGGTTTTTTTGCCCCCTCCTTGTGGTTAATGTTTCTGATGTTTGATCGCAGGTGTTTATTCAATGTGTGATGGCCCTGCGCTTTCAAGCGGTCCTTACCTTGGAACAGTGACTTTATGTTCCTTCATCTCCATTCTTGTTCTTTCTATCAAGGTTTGTGTCTTTACAGTAAACTCCCAATTGGAGGCTGAAGCTTCATCTTCACCCTCAAGGCAGAAGCTTCACTTAAAGAAATCATGGGGGATGCCAGTTTTGTTTCTATCTTCAGTAGCCTTTGCCCTTGGCCACACGGTGGTGGCATACAGAACAAGCTGCAGAGCACGTAGAAAGCTTCTATTACATCGAGTTGACCCTGAAGCTGTAAGTTGAAGTCTTTAACTATGTCAAGAAAAGGCATGTTCATTCCTGTTTCATTAACTTCTTGTTGAACCTACTCTTATAATCATCCTATATGACTTGACAGGCCCTTTCATGCAAAAATGTTTTCTCTGGCTACCAGAAGATCCCTCGATCTCCAACTCCTTCTGGATCAAAAACCCCAAAAAGTGACAGTGAAATCAAGTGGAAAGTTTCAGGCAATGCCCGGGATGAGAGTGAACTGCCGGTTAGATTGCTTGCTGATATAGATAGTTTGTTCATCATATGTCAAGGCCTTACCATTCATTACAAGATCAGCTTGCCCGGGTCGCCACCGCGGTCGCTGTCCTCTGCTGCATTTCTTGAACCCGGTTTTAGTTGCAACTCTCCAAAGAAGGCCATGGGGAGGCCAGTAGTTGATAGGCATCCATTTACTGTCTTATCAAAAAACCAACACAACATCCATAGGAGCTATAGTAATCAGTTTCACAGTTCGTCTCTCTATGATCCACTATTGGATGGCTCTGTGATGAATTCCCCTGTTCTTTGTGATGAGATTCCTGTGATAAGTCTAGATGATGTTGAAGAAGAGGAATTGAGCAAATGTAGCTTAGATGGAAACTTAGAGAATAATGGGCAATTTGGTATCGTCTTGGTGCATGGTTTTGGAGGAGGAGTGTTCTCATGGAGACATGTGATGGGGGTGCTTGCAAGGCAGACTGGTTGCAGGGTTGCTGCCTATGATCGGCCTGGTTGGGGATTGACCTCAAGGTTACGTGCAGAAGATTGGGAAGAGAAAGAATTGCCTAATCCCTACAAGCTTGAAAGTCAGGTAACTAAAATCGTGCATTCCTATTTTGTTTCTTTTTTTTCTTTTGGTAGAGCTGTTGCTTGTGATTGATTTGGTGCTCTGCATGTTCTTTCTGGTAGAGCTGTAGAGCTACCTCTTGTGATTTGGCACTTTTCATCTTGTTTTCTGACCTTCTACTGTCTTCCACGGTGAAAGAAAAAGGTCTACAATTGAAGTATAGATCTCACTTTGCTGTAACGTTGTTTTCCTGTTGTTTCTGTCATCAGCATTTATCCCAGTTTGATTTTAGTTTACTGTTTTAAAAAGTTGGGCTTGTTTTTTTTCACAATTTCTTTAATATGATCTTCACTTTTTTCAAAAATGAAAACAAAATGTTAAAGAAAACTACTCTATTTTGTGGTCTTCAAGATTTATATTAGGTTTGGTTTTGAAAATATTTTGAAGTAGACAACAAACTGAGAAGCCACAGAGATGGAAGTAGTGTTCATAAGCTAATTGTAAGGAACGGTTGTGAATATTAGACTTAAATGTCATTTTAGTTCATGAACTTTCATACTCATAGAAAGACCATTATAATCCTCAACATTAATTATTCATTAATCATATTTATCAAGAACCCAATTCATTTGGAAATCCAACACATTATTACACTAGACTTCAAAAACTTGTGTGGCTAGACATATATTGACGAGTAAATGAACTAAAGATGGTGTTGGTGTCAGCTTTTTATGGAGCGAAGTCATTTGAAAATATCTGTTG
This sequence comes from Citrullus colocynthis, assembly GCA_031780015.1. NCBI lineage: Eukaryota > Viridiplantae > Streptophyta > Magnoliopsida > Cucurbitales > Cucurbitaceae > Citrullus > Citrullus colocynthis. The sequence goes on along the minus strand of QLSR01000165.1, from coordinate 1,300,164 downwards.
GCTTGATTGGAACAGTAATGAATGGTTTTTTCAGGTGGAGCTACTGCTTGCATTTTGCTCAGAAATGGGGTTTTCTTCAGTGGTTCTAGTGGGTCACGATGATGGAGGACTGCTTGCTCTCAAGGCTTCGCAAAGGCTTCAAGAATCTCCAATAAACTCATTCAATGTAAGATTTCTTTGATGGGGTTTCCATCAAAGAAGTAAATTAAGTGTTGGAGTGGGCTATTGCCTAGTTCTTCTTGGCTTTTGTGAATGGGAATTGTGATATTATGCAGGTTTCCATTAAAGGGGTGGTATTGCTGAGTGTGAGCCTATCAAGAGAAGTGGTTCCTGGGTTTGCAAGGATTTTGCTAAGAACATCACTGGGGAAGAAACACCTGGTTCGGCCTCTGCTGCGCACCGAGATAACTCAAGTTGTGAACCGACGTGCTTGGTATGATGCTACCAAGCTAACAACTGAGGTCCTAAATCTCTATAAGGTAACATCACTACAGAACCTTTGCTTTGCACCTTCATTTTGTTTTTCATTAATGGTTTTGGATTTTCTTTTTTCTTACCTTTTCATTGCTTAAGTTTTATTATGAACTAAATTCTGGGAATCCGCTAATATAGTATGTTTCTGGTTCTGAATGGAAGCAGAAGGCGTTGTGTGTGGAAGGGTGGGATGAAGCGTTGCATGAGATAGCAAGATTATCGTACGAGACCGTACTTTCTCCTCAAAATGCCGCAGCTTTGGTGAAGTCTCTTGAAGAGATGCCTGTGCTGGTGGTTGGCGGTGTCGAGGATGCTCTTGTCTCTCTCAAATCTTCTCAAGTCATGGCTTCCAAACTCCCTAATTCGGTATGTCTCTCTCTTGTCCATCTGTACTCTCTTTCATTGGGTCGATAATGTTAACAACAACGAGATTGTTATTACAATGCAGAGACTAATAACGATATCTGGATGCGGACATCTTCCACACGAGGAATGCCCCAGCGCCTTACTTGCTGCACTCTCACCCTTCATCACCAGAATTCTTTTGCAAAAGCCTCACTCCCACACCCCTCAATAGGAACACAATACCCATCATCCCTTGTAGGTTTAACAAAAAAAAAAAGGATAGACGAACACCCTTTCTTCTTCCCCCCTATTCCCCTTATTTAAGAATATCACTCACCCACAAGAAAATTGGCAAAAAGGTCATTTCTTTGGGTGACAGTTTTTGAGGCCCCTTAAAAAAGTCCAAAAGGCTTTATTGTATGTAGAAGACTTATTTCCCACCCAGTGTTGTGGAGATAACCCTATATTTGTACATTTTTTTTTTCTTAGACTAGATTTTCCAGAACTCAATTAAGAAAGGAAACTTATCAAAACTGTTTTTGACTTCAATTCTTTTTCAGCAATGAATGTGGGAGATGTTAAGTAAATAAATAAATGGCAAAGAGGAGGAAGAACAATAATGCGAAGTCATCAATTACATTGGCAGGTAAGTAAATTGGAATTGAACAGTGTCAAAGCAACCCAGAGTCCGAAGTGACTAAAAATGAAAAACTTACAAAACGAGAAACAACTTATCTCCTCCCCCTACTCTTCAATGGTAGAAGTAATCATCACAACAGTAGAATTTGATAATATGACACTACTAAATTAGACCGGACAATGACATGACTGAGCATATGACAACCACTCGACTAAACTGTAAGATGAAGATAAAACAGACAGCCTATTCCTTGGACGATTTGTTAATGAGTGACTTGTGGATGTGGGGGATGACTCCTCCACCAGCAATGGTTCCTTTAATCAGTGTATCCAGCTCTTCATCTCCTCTGATTGCAAGCTGCAAATGCCTTGGTGTTATACGTTTCACCTTCAGATCCTTGCTCGCATTCCCGGCCAGCTCCAACACTTCTGCAGTCAGGTACTCCAAGATTGCTGCTGTGTATACAGCTGCTGTAGCCCCGACCCGTCCGTTTGCAGCAACCCTTGACTTCAGTTGACGGTGGACCCTTCCCACTGGAAACTGCATCATCCAACACCATACCCAACAATGAGAAAATGAGAAATTTTTAATAACACCCAAAACATTCAAAATGCTACTTATCTTTGTTCCATAAAAATTACTTCACATAAAAATGCTACAAAGTCATCTCAATCAAAGACACTGATTTGCAATAAAAACTCAGGTGAAAATGCTCCATGATCCGCGGGAAAAATTTCAAAGTAATACTGAAAGGGAATCCACTAATGCAACATTGAAAGGAAAGCATCAACACAAAAATGTACATGGAAAATGAGAAGCTAGTAGTTCAGAAGATAAACAGCAAGAAGGGCTAGAGAATTGAAGCATATCTACAAGAGCACCACTTTATACTTTAAAAAATTCACAAAAATCACATACTCGTCTTTACTAGTGACATCTACATACTCATCTTTACCAGTGACGTCTATCCACCCAGCCCATGATATGTTTTATTTTATTTTATTTTTTTAATATCTATGAGTGGCCAAGCCAGCTTATCCACACATCAACTAATCTCATGGGACAACCCGCCTGACCATATAACATTTGGGGTGTCAAGGGAACTCGTAGAATATTAAATTCTAGGTGGATGACCACCATATATTGAACCCATGACCTCTTAGCCATTTATTGAGATCGTGTCTCATTTTTTACTAATAGGTCAACCCATGATGGTTTCGACCATGATAAGTTGTATATTGATCAGAAGTGAAAAAATAGATTTAAGAAGAGAACAAAAGAGAAGCAAGAAAAAATAGGTGGCAAAATTCATTTAAGGCACAACAAGATAGATACAGTATCACATGTGATATGCAACAAAAGATCCTTCCTCATCGGAATGTGACATTACCAGCAAAAAAGAATGAGAAAGCCTCGACAGGAATGAAGAAAGAGACTCTTCTCATTGATGTACTAAAAACATCTGATATTCCCTCATAAGGAGTTTTGACTATACAAAAATGTGCTTTTCCATAAACATGTTCATGGTCTTCACTTTACCAATTGCTAAACAGACACCAGGAGGCAAGAAATAGCCCAGTGCTAGAACTCCTTATTTACATGATACTTAAGTGATGATTTTCCGGCGGCATAAAAGCAAGGAGTTCAGGGAAGAAAGGGTTGCACATACTCAAGACCATTCAAAAGGCACTTGATTATCAACTGAACTTGCCAAAAGAAAATCAAAATTCCAAGACTTCTCCAATCTGCAAAATTCTCACTTCTGGGTTATGCTACAGAGGAAACCCTAGGGGTGAAGAGAGAATGGGGAACTAGGGAAGTCATCAATTCTAAAATTCCATATCAACTAAAGTGATATAATCTTAGTCCAACCCCCAAATCCTCATCATTCAACACCTCGTTAATACATGGTATGACTACAATCAATGCTTTGACATAGTCTTTGAAATTTAGAAATGTCGTTTCATAATTTGATCCAATTTTCCATACAGAACTTCAGACTCTTCAATCATATTTCTAGGCTGGCATAAATAATCGTATACAGTTTTTTTTATGACTGATGACCAACTGACCAACAGCTTCTAGTACCACACTGTTGTTAGTTGTTAATAGACTACCCAACAGATTTCTGGCCATATTTATCAATGATGATCATGCCAAAATTAGAGAGTTAATCTATCAAATATCTTCACAACCTTTATAAATCAAGGCTGTATTTTTTGAGGTCAAAATTCCAATTCCAAGACCACCCAAGTCCATAGGAATAGGAGACAATTTTCTCCATCCAGATATAGACCTTACCATTAAAAGTTCCAAATATCATTTTCAATCAACACTGTGGTGGCAGAGAATTTATAAAAAGAGGCCATGTATAAGAATATTGGTTAAAACAGCCCGCATCTCCATTTCTATTTTGAGAGATATAAATTTCAAGTACCATAACTTTCCACATTTTCATCGGTCACTAGGTTCACACAAATCCTGGCTACCCCCAAGAGTTCATTTAAAGTAAATGTGGGCAAAGAAAAAAGTTTGCATGAAAGATTTAGAGTATGTTTCAGACAGAAAATACCAGCAAGTATTGCCTAAAAAAAGAGTAGCCCATTCTGCCATCCCCTAATCTAACAAAGTTCCTGCACTCTGAAATCCTCTTAGTGCTTGACTTCATTTTCAAAGCAAATTGAAAGTGTCTCGTAATATTTCAACTGGGGCACTCAATTTAGACCTTGGTGTTCCTCACCTGATTGAAACTTGAAAGAAAAATTTTGTTCTGCAGTGATGAAACCCAGCACATTTACTTATACCATGACATACGTCTCTAGAAAATTCATTCCCCACCCTTATTAAGAGCTACAAAACAAAGAATAAGAAGATGGCCCCCAAAGGGAAGCACGAACAAGGATCTATGCCTCCTCCCTAAGACCCCTCTTACCTTAAAAATTCTTGTCTTCGGAGTTCCCTTAGAGCAAGATTGTCCAAAAGATGGCCAAAGAAGCCACCTAACAGAATAATAACTTATAGGGTAATAATGTCTTGCTAAAATCAAATTCAAGAGAAAATTTTCCTTTTCAGAATAAAATCCACATCCAGATGAAAGAGTTAAAAAACCGCACACACCGAGCAAAGAAAATACTGATTCATACCATCTAGCAACAATGCGAGAGGCAAGAGGGGTGGAGCGGCAGGCAACAGATGTCCAATTGAGCCACACGTGGTGAAAAAAAGAGCAATTGAAGCAAGAAAAATGGTCAATGAAAATGAGAGCAGATCCAAAGGATGTCTACGCCAAGTGACATAAGGAATGTTTGGAACTAAAATCATAAAGGAAGAGAGGTCAAAGAAACCCTTTCCTTGATTGAACTGAGTACGTAACTTGCAAGTTTCAGAGAGGAATATATTATAGCAATGGAGGGGGGAAAAACAAGCGAATAGGCAGACAGCTAGGCAAAACATCATTGATGCTGTAGCAAGGGCACGGGCTAATGGTAGCTTTTTAGTTCGGTCTTGATTTATGATATTTGGGACCCGTACATCTCTCCACAGGCCAAATTTTAACAGAATTGCCGAGACTCAATTTCCATCAATAGAAGGAAATATTTCAAGTATCACAGTTGTGATAAGTTATAGGGTCATGTGTTATACAAACTAAGCTATGAAGTGAGCTTTTTGTTACAGATTATTTGCAACGGCTAACTAAACTAGGTTTTAAATTTCTAGGAGCGTACCCACGGACTTGAGGAGTGACTTAAATTTCGTTACAAAACGATAGAGTGGAGAAGGGAAAACTTATTGCCACTTTTGATTTTGCTCCATATACGTTTCTAAAAGTATTCAACATGAGAACCTACTGGTCAAACCCACCTTGAGTATAATATGTATTTCTATCCCACTAAGATAAACGTTGTATATACCTGTTGGTATATGGTGGTTAAGCATCGTACTTAGTTTCTCAAATTACTTAGGATAATGTACTGTACTTTATGTTTTAAAGATTTCAATACAACTGCTAGATCAATGCCCTAGTTTCTATCACTCTTATCGGTAGGGAAAAGACTTTGCAACATGTAAACGAATAAATTGTCTAAATGCCTCGAGAACTGGGAACCAATGAATTATGGTTGTGAAATATCTAGACATAAAAATGGTCAAATCCCAATCCACCTTGAATATATTGACCTCTAACATCTTTGGACAGACAACTTCAATAGCATGAAAAAAAAGATCTTGGATGCATGCTTCACACTCGCACCTACCCCATTTGGGAATACTACTACCAACAACCAACGTTAAAAACTTACAAATAGAACAATATCAGCCTAAGTCTAAGTCCACCCAATACATTACCTACACAAAAGAACCTAGGCCGCAGGACAATTTCTCCAACCACCGAAGAACATTAACAAACCGAGCCTCACAAAAGAAACACAGGCTTAAAGGCCGATCACGGAAACAAATTCCAAATAGAACAGACCGAAAGGCATGCACCTACTTCTAACATGAAAGAGCGTGACTTATACCTAACCCTCTAAAGATTCTCAAACGAACACCTCCTAAATATTCATCAACACTCGATCTCATACTGTTTCTACTCCGCTGAGCAAAACCCATGACGAAACAAACTTAGAAGTCACCATACTCTTAAAGAGCGACGAAAAAACAAGAAACATTCAAAAACAAAAAGAGGACCCATCTGGCATCTGTAATATAAACAAATATAAACATTCAAAAACAAATTTTAAATTACCCCCACCTCCACCCACCCCCCC
>QLSR01000165.1:1259138-1293801 GCA_031780015.1 Citrullus colocynthis | reverse complement strand
CCCCCCCCCCCCCCCCCCCCCCCCCCCCCATGTCTAAACACAGAAACGCATGTAAATTAGAAAAAATATGGGTTTGTTGAAGGAAAAGAGGCATAGACCTAAAACAAGCAGCAGAAACACAGATCCAGAGAAGACCCACAAAAAGAAGGTAGAAAAAGAAGTATGAAGTGTAAAGAAAGAGGAAGACCTGGAGACCAGCGCGGGAAGAGCGAGAGACGGGTTTCTTTTTATCTTTGTCCTTGTTGTTGGAGGCAGATTTGCCCATTATCAGACCCTTGGCTCCCTTCCCCGACATTTTGCAGCCAAAAAATTAGGGTTCTTCTCTCTTTCAGTGGAAGAAGTTGGGAAGACAAGATTTTTTGGTTGGAAGAGAAAGAAAAAGAACCGATAAGGAGCGACGGGAAGCGAGGTAGATAAAAGTAAGAGCCCTCAACCCCAACCCCAACCCCTCTCTATCGATAACTCGACGAAGACTTCGAGATTCAGTTTCTCTGACCCTATTTGACCAAAATACCCTTCTTCTTTTCCAATATTACCTTCTAGAGCCCCGCTTTCGCCTCCCCCCAACTTTCCCTTTTTCCCTCGGCTTTGAAACGTGATTTCCAGTCCACATTTTTTTCTTTTGGAAAATAAACTCTTTTTTTTTTTTTGGTCTATATGAAAAGATAGTAATTCCTGAAAAAAACACACACACACAGATGATCTGGGTGAATTCCTTTTTTCATTAGATTTCGTCTAGTGAGAAGTAGATCGTGAATTTTTTTCTAACAACCTATCTTTAACGTTTGGAACTTGGAAGCATTCCATAAGGATTTTCATATATGATTGGATGAATTTCCACCAGAAAAACTAACCTTAGATAAATCAGAGATATGTTATTCAATAAATTATGTGCTTTTAATTGTAAAGACTCTTCTTGTGTCCATATCCCAAGTGATCTCATCCTCCTCCTACACTGTGACAAAGAAATTTGGAGGATCTGATAAGCTCACATCAATCGTCTCCTCATTTTACCTCCCATCTAGAGAAATAAGATAGGCGATATGTTGTCTAGAGAACGCAAACAATGGAGAATTAACACAGAGATTTACGTGACTTACTAATAGTGCATTAGCTATGTCAATGGACATGGACAGAGGGGATAGCGGTTGGAATTTTCTACCAATTTGATATGGAAATGTCGGGTTACAAGGGACTTTTGGTCTAGTTTCCCTAATACTAATGTCGATATTGTTTATGATGTCAAGACAAGATGGAGTAACCAAAACCATTTGTATTGGTTTCTTAAGAGATGCTTAGAGTAAGAGATGGGCAAAGCAATTTTTATAGTTGGGCAAATTTGGGAGGTGAGGAACAAGTTGTTGTTGCAAATCTTTGTGACTGATTTTGATTATATAAGGCTTTGTATTGACAGATACTTGCAAGTGCATATGGAATATGAAACAGTTATGGATGGCATGGGAGTTATGGGGGTCTCGATTTCTTGCCCTTCAGTTGGACTTGCGGATTGGCTCCCTCCCATCGAGACACACTTGGAAGCTGAATTTGGATCTCGCTTGGAGCCCCAACTGTCTAGGTTGGGTGATTTGGGATTTCTAGGGCATGTTCGTCTTGCTGACATGCGTCACATTTTTTTGTTGCATATAGGTCAAAGTTCTTGAAGTGCAAACACTTTGTGATGGGTTCACAGAGGCTCAGATATCAAATTGCAACCCCACCAGGTTGCATCTGATTGTCTGAAGGTGGTTAAGTTGATAAACGGGATGTGTTTGATTCAACTAAACCCTCCTTCTTTATTGAATAAGCTAAAGTTTTGGCGCAGGTCTGGGGGATATCACAACGCTTTGGCTCACAAACTAACAACAAAAGCCTTAAATGTGATAATTTCTATTGCTTTGTTTTCCACTTTACTGCCGTGAGTGGTTTTCTTTAGGAGTGTACATAGGCTGGGTTGGGGTGAGTTGGATTGAGGGTGTTTTTTGGACCAACCCAAAAATTTAGGTTGGTTGGGTTAAATAAAGTCTTCAACCCAACCCAACCCATAAAATTCGAGTTGGGTTGGATTGTCAGGTTATAACTTAATTTTTTCTTTTTAGTTAAAAATATGTAATTTTATCTATAACATATGACTAATAACTAAAATCTCAATAAAATTCAAATGTTAAATACCAAATATGTATAATATTTATTACAAACTTTAAACAAAGACAAATATCATAACAAATTTAAAAAGAAAATATTAAAAATTCATAAATTAATCAATACAAAATAATCAAACTTTAAACAAATAGAAATATATATATGTTTTTATTAATATATAAAATTCGGGTTGGGTTGGGTCATCTCAATTTTTTTTTTTTTTGCCAACCTGCGATTTAATCCAACCCAATAAAAATAGAAAAGGTATAACCCAATCCAACTCTTACATTTTGGGTTGGATAATCTGAGTTGTGGGATCATTTAAACACGCCTAGTTTTTTTTACTTTTGTTTTGTGATGGCGAAACCATTTTGGCTATGGAAAGTTGTAGACACTTTGGCAGAATCACTTGAACATGTTGAGGTCATCACTCTTCGTGAAAGCATTTCCAAAGCTTTTGAAGTTGACATCGTTCCTTTTTGGTCGAAATAGTTTCCCTTATCATTTGAAATATCTTAACAAGAAAAGACAAATATGCAAATGACATTAATACTTTTCTTGATTCTTTTCATGATTTGCTACATTATGGATCTATAAATAACTTACTCATTTATCAACAACCACAAGTGTAATTAAGTTGCTCACAATTAGAGAGTCTGCTCACAATTAGAGAGTCACGTGCTCATAGACACAAGTTCTTGACAATATTTGACTTGAAGATCACCCGCCATGCTTTAGATTACTTTGTTTTTTTCTTCTTCTTCTTTTTCCTTTCACGTTCCTTAACACGATTTGTGTTTGCTCTTTGTCGCTATTTTACTCAAATAATAACAATAAAAACTATTTGGTATAACATGCATTTCGTTTTTTGTTATTTATTTCATCACAATAAACAAAAAATTGTACAATAAACAAAACAATAATTTTTTTTTTCTTGTTTTGCTATTTACTTTTCATTAAGGAAAAAAAAACACAAAAATATTTTGGATAATCATTATTTTAAGAGAAAAATATAATAAAACCAGCAAAAATTAGGAATAGGTGAGATCTAAAACTGTGAGGGTACCTTATAAAAGGTGACCATTTATTTTTATTGTTGTTTGAAATCCTAAATTAAAAATGTACAAATCTAATATGAAAACAAGTTTTTACAATCAATTACAAAAACTTCGAAAAAGAATTATAAAGAATAGATTTTATTCTCTTTTAAAAAAGTTAAATTATATTTATTTTAAGATAGTTAGTGTGCATTTGAAAAGTAGAAACTGATAACATACTTCTTTTATTTATGTTTTGAAAAACCTGAATAAAGACACACACACACATGTATAACCATTTGGTTTATTAGAATTAATTTTAGGAACACTATCCATCGTTTTTTTTAATTTATTTAGCTTGTTATTTACTTTTTATTAATATTATTTTAGTAAAATCAAAGTGAGTTTAATTAAATAGTAATTGAATTACTCTGCTTTCGAGAAGTTAGAAAATCGATTCGTATTATGATTGTTTCGTAAGTGCTTTGGTCTTCTTTACCAAAATCTTTCATCAACAAATATTTTAAAAACCAAATTAAGTTGGAAGACTAAAAAAAAGTAGCATGTACGAAACCATTTTTATTTTTTTAATATAATAAGAATTCAAATATTTAGTTAAAAAAATTAAAGTGAAAATAAATATAAATTTAAAAGAATAGAAAATAAAAATTAAATTGTTATTTTATTATTATGATTATTATTATGAAAGTAAGTAAATCCCAATTGAATTCTCCCTTTTTCAATTTTCAATCAGACCCCACCTAACTTATGTAGATTGATTATTGTTATTATTAGTTTGAGGACTGAAAAAATGGCCTTTAGTTTTGTATTTTTGTAATTTAAAGAAAAGAAAAAAGAAATGGGAGTGGGCCCCAACATGTAATGGTCAAATAAAAGTTCGAAAAAGGAGTTGAAAAATCTTAAAAAAGCACACAACCCTCGTGAACAGTCCAGTGGGGACCATTGGCCACGTCACCTTATGCGCACCTCCACGCACTCCAAACCTTATCCATTTTTATTTCCACTTTTACCCTTTTTCCGCTCCCTCATTTTCCCATTCCCCTTAGTACCCTTCCAGTCAACTCACACACTACGACCGTACAACTCTACTTACATGTTTAAGGTTAATTACAACTTTCATTCCCAATGCCTTCAATGACCTCTTTTTAAATTTACAAATTTATTAAACATATAATTAAAAATTTAGAGTTCTATGGGATGTTTTTAAAGCTTATGAACTCGTTGAATAAGAAAATTGAAATATTAGAATGATGTGAAATTACTTTTAAAATTAAATTAATAAACATACTCTTTAAACTATTAGGTTGGTTTCAATTAATTTTTAAAACTTTTATCTTAACCCTTAGGGGCATTTGAGGGCTTGAGTTGGTCATTATAGTTAGTGGATTAGTGTGTGAATTATAATAATTTGTATTTAGGGTGCAAATTTTTTTTTGTTTGAGTAGGAAAAGTAAACATTGTAGCAAAGAAAAAAATGTGAGTGAAAAATAGTAAATATTGTAGCAACAATGAAGGTTTTGAAATAATTACTATATTTAATTGTAGGTTATAAATAGTTGTAAATAATACCATCATATTTGGTGTCCCAAACATGAAGTGGACTATAATAACCAACTCCACCAACTTTATGTTGTTGCTCCAAACACTCAATTCAAGTTGAAAGTTCGTTTCAAAACAACCACAATATACTTTTGCCGCTAAATTTATATATAGAAAAGTTTTTATGTGCTTATGCAAATACATCTAAATACATATATTAAAAAAGACAATACTAAAGATAGCTAACATCTATGAGACATACTTATCGTCGTGTCTTTGAACCTTAACCCTCAAATTTAGTTATGGTATATTTTTAGATTTGTTCACCAAAATAATACATAAAGCATACACAATTTTTTCCGTCCGTGAATTCTAATGACAAAAAGCAATTTAAAAAAAGAAAAAAAAAATCTCAAACTACAGTATTGAAATGAAATTTTTTCAGAGGTATAATTGAAATTAATGAATAGTTTAAGGGTATATTTGATAATTTGACCTGTTTTAAAATTGAACAACCCGAACCCCACACGGTCAGCCGATTTCAGGTGGTTCTGAAGCACCTGATTACAACCCACCTTCCCCTTCCCTTAAATATCGCCCACTCCCTGTAACTTCATCAATTTATCCTTCTTTTTCAATCCCTACTTTTTTGCTTCTCTCATGGCGACCAATCTTGCCGTTTTCCATCCCGCTCCGATCAGAGCTTCTTCTTCTTCTTCCGGAAAATCTGAACCTAATCGCCGGAAGGCCGCCGCGCCAAAGTGGTGGTCGCCGATCTTCGGCTGGTCATCCGAACCGGACTACGTCGTTTCTTCCGCCGCGGAACAGTCGGTTCAGAATGCCGATCTGGAGCTCGACGGTGGAAGAACCAGATCCAGATTCGCGCCTGGATGTTTCACGGAGGAGAAGGCGAAACTGCTCCGAATGAAAACGCTGGAGAGCTCCACTTTTCATGACATTATGTACCATTCGGCGATCGCGTCGCGTCTCGCTTCCGATTTGTCGGACCGAAGCAAGAAATAGATCTACGAAGTTTGGCGCAGTGAGGTATTGTATTGTGTTTTTGGAAATCTGTATCTGTACTGCCTTTTTCTGTAAATTGTCGTAACGAAGAATTTGGGGATGTAAATCCTCCTTTCCTAATAAATTTACCTCTTCTTCTGCCTTTTAGATCATTTAGATTACTGAAAATTCATAACCTACTTGATTATTGATTGACAACGATTGATTTGACATTGTTTTCTCATTTCAATCAGTTTGTATGCATCATAAAGACTATTGTAGAGGTATCAAACATCTTGATGTTGACCGCCTAGAAATCTACGCCGGCTGTTGTTAATTTTTCAACTAAATAATGATGAGTGCAGTGATTATCTGAATCTTTCCCTATTGATTTCTTCTTGGTGTTAATGGAGTTGAGAAAGATTTTGATGAGATGTTTGAGTAATCATCTTGAGTGGATAATTTTGATAATTTTTTAATGGATCTTCACTGTTTAAGTTGGACTGTCTATAATTGAAGACGAATTTTCTGTACTCTGAAGGATTTGTTTTGGATTGAACAAATCATTGTTTAATTGGGGAGAAATTATTACGATGGTTGTTCCTTTGTGGAGAGATAACAACTCTCTATTGGTTTTCATTTAATTTTTACAAAATCTGATGGATTTTGAAAACTTTCATGAATTTCATTGAAATGGGCTTTGTTAAGAAATCGAAAATTCATTCAGTTCATCGGATTATGATTCAATTGATCTTAAAAAAAATCATCATGACGTTTATTAATTATTATTTCTTATTTTGGATAAGGTTATTTAATTTAATCTTATTTTTCGTTGGTTAGGTTTAATTTTTCTCAATGATATTCGGTATTTGGAAATAGTTGAATAAACAAAATATTATCCTTTTTATTTTTAAACAATTTTTCAATAAATTCAAAATTAATTTAAATAGCCTAACTCAAAATATTGAAATTGCTATCACTTTAATTTGAATATTTTAAAATTTACTAGAGCTTGTGTTTCAATAAAGCGTAAACTATTTAAACTAAAATACCATTTTATTTTCTTGAAATGAAAGGCTGGAATTTCGGTCTATTATTTTAATCTGCATATTAATTCTCGAAAAATAGAAGAGCTGTATAATGTGCATTGTTTAAAAGAATAATTAATGCCTTTAATGATGTCTATTGGAGGGTGCTGTTTTATCTAATCTAATATTTATTTACTTCAATAACAAAAATAATGATTTTTTAGATTAACTAATTTGGGCAGTTCTTTCCAAATTAGGTCACAATGAGGTGTACTTCAACCATAAATGAATAAATAAATAATCACAAGCAAAGGAATCTCGATGGCTCACGGACACAAGTGATGATAAAATAAGCAAAAATCCTTTCTTTTTGGTATGACTAAATGTTAGGTTAAGTAATGGTTATTATTATAATCATTATTTCGATTAGAAAAAAAAAGTCAGCTTCATAAAAGTGAAAACACCAATATTAAATCAATAAAATAAAATAAAAAATAGAGGATGAACCGAAATTGAGAATTTTTTTTAGTTTGAAGATTTTATTTAGAATCAATTGCTCTATCAAAATAAAAAATAGAGGATGAACCGAAATTGAGAATTTTTTTTTAGTTCGAAGATTTTATTTAGAATCAATTGCTCTATCATTCACCTTAAATTAAATAGGCAAAAGCAGATATTCATATGTATAAATAACAAAAACGAGAATACTATAACAAATTTGTGCTACATGAAGTATAGGCATTTGGACTTGCGCTACATGAACTATGCCTTATAACAAATTTGTGCTACATGAAGTATAGGCATTTGGACTTGCGCTACATGAACTATGCCTTGTGCTACATGAAGTACAGACATTTGGACAAGGTCTAACCATTTGAGAATATTCAAAACCTTCCAGAAGCTCATTTTGGGATTTGCCACAGATCAGCTCCACATCAACTACCAATTGGTGATAAGTCATTAAATTGATTGAGGTGATTATTATCCCTAATACATCATAACAACATTAAATCCTCGTTTGAAATGGAATGTACTCATCCAAAAATATCATCATTCCACAAACAAACCGAACAAAATACTCGAGTCAATAGGTGAACGATGAGCGACAACGTTACCAAACCTCAGGCAGTAGGAGAGAAATGACTCACACTTTAGTTTATGAGCCAACTCTTCAATCTCCTCTACAAAGAAAAATGTCTCAGAGATGTCGACGCACTTTTGGTTGATAGTTTGAATAATATCTACAAAATCATATTAACACAGAGTGGATGGATGATAGAATCCCCACATAACAAAGTAAACAAGTAAACCCTCTAGGATAACTATTGAATTATAGTTCAATGGATAAGGTATCAATTACACGGTAATTAGTAAACTTTAAAAAAAGATTGTTAATTCGATCTAATTATGTGTATTCTAAACTTTATTTAGCTTTTTTGAGTCAATAAAATCAACATTTTAGGTCATGTATGTTTAACATTTGGCTTTTGAAAATTATACATGCTTTCTCAATCTTTATTTACAATTATTTTCTTCTTCTTTAGTAAACATTTGAATTTTTCGTCAAATTCTAAAAACGATTTTTTTCTTGTTATAATTTCCTAATTTTGACTTGAATTTGAGAAATAACAAAATAAAAATAACATTTGGAGAGACCAAATATTATTAAAGGAGTCATTTATAATAAAATTTTCACGCATCTAAATCAAAATAAAATTAGTAGAGATAAACTGGATGATGTTTTCACATGTCCATTTCTAAGATATTTGATAAATAATCGATATCAAAATAGGCAAAAACAAAAAATTAATAACCAAATGGACTGAAATTAACAAAACTTGATATGAAACTTTAGCAATTTGAAATTAGGAACCCTTCTAGTATTGAAAATTCATAATTATCTATTACTAAAACCCCAAAAATCAATGAATACAACGTCAATGATTAGAGAAGATTACCATGTGATTGAAGACCAATAGGTAATGAGAACAATTCCCTACTCGAAGTTTGAGCGCTTCACAAACAAGTTAATCAACCGTACATGAATGTTCAAATATGAAAACTCTAGATTGAGAATTGCAAAGGTTAGTGAGAAAGTTGAGTTAACCCAAAGGAAATCTCATTCCAAAATCCAAAACTAACATACAATGTTTCATCCAAACTCAATCCATTATGTTTAACCAATTAGCTAAAAGACCATTCTGACCCTAACTAAAAAAAATTACAAATTCCAAATTAAGCGTTGCCAATGATCCAAAACATAGACATAAAAACAAAGCATACTTGCAAAACTTACAATAATGAACGTTCTAACAAAGTTCAATCAATATCATCCCATAATATCATCTTTGATCAATTTTCGTTCATTGAATTTTTTCAATTAAGCTCACATAGGTTTGTATGGGCGGATTAAAATCCCTTGAACACGTGATGAATTTTCGAGGAACAACGAGGACATTGTGATTCATATCAAAATCTATTAGATCAAACAAATCAAATTGATCGAGAAGCATATCACACAATCCACAATTTTGCTTAAAAACAAAATTGTACAATAAGGTTGAAATGGAAATACCCAATAGCACACAGATACTTAAAATAATCATAATTATTATTATGATTATGACAAGACATGACAATAGCCCACAGAAGCACACTAACCAATTGGCGGTTTTGGAAGTCTTAAGCAGACTAAATGCGACATTAAAGCTTGAGATTAATTAACTTTCCAAAGCCCTACCCTCAACCGTTGTTTTTTAAACGCACAAGTCAAGTCACTTCCACTCAAACATCCAAGGGGCTACAACCAACAATCTTAATGAAATAATAAATATTTTATAAAAAAAAAAAAATCATATTTTATTTCAACACTTTTTGACTCCCAACATTATCGCTTTACTTGCAGTATCCAATAGTTTGCTTCAAAAAACAAAGAGAAAAAAAAATCTCATACTTTGTAACATGCATAAATACACAAAAAAATATAACAATAATAATAATAATAACAATAAATATAAGTCTCATATAGAAAAACAAATTTTTTTGACTCGTTAGGTAACCATTTGGTATTTTAAAATTATGTTTGTTTTATTTACCATCGTTTTCATCTTTCCTATCTAACATTTGAATTCTTAATTTAATTCTTGAAAACAAAAGAAGGTTTCTAAAAACTTTTTTTTTTTTTTAATTTAGTTTTTAGAACTAACAACGGGTTCATAAGCTTACTTTTTAAGAGAGAAAAAAAATTGTTATCAATCAAGTATAAAAATTCTGATAAATTTGATAAAAAATGAAAACTCCAGAATTGGTTTCCTCGCGTTGAAATACGCATCCTAAAATGCGCCAAGATTAGGAAAAAGGGGGGAATAAAATACTTGCCAAATGGAGCAGGGCCAAAAAAAAAAAAAAAAAGTTATAATTGTATTTTAAATGTGAATAAAATACTTGCCAAAATGTTGTCAAAATGAGCCTAACTCGAATGACAAGTATGTGTTAAGTACCATGAATCCCTCACCCTATTGTAGTTTTAGAAAATTGTGAATAAAATACACAAGGATAAATCGAGTTTAAAGATTGATTGAGTCATTTATAACTACAAAAGATTCTATAACTAACAAATTTATAAGCAGTGGTGGAGAAGGAAGCACATTGCCAGTGTAAAAAGCACGAGGGCAAAATCCTCTCTTTACCAGCATCAGCCGCTGACTCCGGCATGAAGCTTTCCTGCAACAATGAGAAGCTGAGCATTCCCCTTAAACTTTGAGGCTCAATCTTCATTTTAAGTTGCTCAGCTGCTTCATTAACTGATAATAGGTTCAAAAACTTCAAAAAAGTTAACTTTTAAATCCACCAAAGCGTTATTTCCGAACAATTTCTAATGCAGTTATAAGAGCTAGAATATCATAAATTTCTCTCATTCACCATCAGCGAATAGCTAAGACAATTTTGTTGAAGATAGCTACTTTGAACTGCTATTCTTCTCCTTACCCAGTTGCTTCGCCAACTGATCAGAAGAGGAGTGTGAAAGATCAAAACTATTTCTTCACTAGCAAATTATCAGGTATCTGATTGCAGATAAAACGTTTAAATTAACTTCTATGTGCTTCTAAGTGCGACAAAAAAACTTTTTAAACACAAGTCCTAAGTATTGCAGTTTGATGAGGACAAGCAAGGACCACCACAACCATTGCCCCCGTCCCCTGAAAAAATCTTGGCCACAATTTTTCATTCACAATACAAATTTCTACACAAACTTTTTTTGCTTTTTGTTACCATAAAAAATTCGCACTGTCGTTCCCCAACTGCAGGCCTGTACTGTGTAGTCTGTGTCTAATCTACATTGTCCAGACTCCATGGAGAATAACAAACGAAGTGTATAACAAAAAGGATGAATGTAGTGGTTGAGATCATATGAGAAGGTCAGATAACAATTGATAGCAACTGCAACCTACAGAAAATTTACTTTTATGTGGTTTTCAGAATAACCCAAATGAATAGAAGCCCTGGGGGGTAGGGTTGATCAGAGTCAATAAGACCAGGTCCAGTATTTAATTGAAATTGAACAAACACGATGGACACAATATTTAAATACTCGGGATCGTTATCTTTTTTCTTTTTTCTTTTCTAAAGTTAATCTATCAGTTATCAACTTGCATCTCTACTACTATCAAACATAACTAAATTAGATTCCAGAAAAGCATAAAAAAGCAAGAGATTACTCAACCAATGGCTTGCCGTAAGCATATACGCAAGAAGTTTGGACGTCATATCCCATGATGATCTACCCAGAAAAGGAGCCAAGCATTTCCTCAAATGAAGTGTGCCATAGGCTGCCGAGGACATTATAAGATTAGATAATATACAACACAATAAGTACACTGTATACCCTGAGCAGATAAGAGGAAATGTAAGGACCCTTAAATTCATCTATGGAAAATACTCTTCAATATCCTAGTGCTATCAAACAGACTGTATGAGTGACACAAAAGAATGAATTGACATTGCAGAAAAAAGAAAAAGGAAAAAAGGAACAGAAAAGAAGTATTATTAATAACACCGAGCCATACTCATTTCCCAATAGTATTTACAAATCAATTGGGTGCTTTCCAAGTTTCCAAACAAATGATGCACAGTAAAAACATACCCCACAGAATGATATCATGGGATACAGTAAATTTAGGAACAAAGAATAACTGTTCAAAATCATACGGATGTCCGTTTATTAGCAGACATTAGATTTCTCAGCTCCATCAAATATTCATCATTAGATATGTGAAGTGAAGCACGAATGTTTGAAACCTGCCCTTCGTCTTCCCAACTTAAAGGTCCAGAAGCATATAATGCCCTAATAAAAGAACGAAATACACTTAGCTCTGACCTGTGGGATCTAGCTAATTCTTCCTCATAGGAGCATGGATCTTCTTCCTCGTGTCCTCTTCCTGTAGATGACTCAGCGTCACTGTAATTATCCGTATCCTCAACTTTTTTACTACGATGAGCTACAGAAACAAATGGCACATTGAAAAAATCATCAGTGGAACTATTACTGCCGACAGAAGATGTACAACTATCTGTGTAAATGTGGGTTGAAGTTCCTTGAATAAGGTTGCTCTCTCTCAAACCACCATCACCTGTAGTGACTTCGGTATTTTCAGTTGGAACGTTTGAGCTCAATCTAATTGTGTTCAACTCTTGGGTTGAGTACATATTGGTAGTTATCGCTAATGACTGCAAACACCTAACATCTTTTTCAGTGACTTTCCTTTTCTGGACAGATACTTTGTGATTTATGAATTGATTAGGCAATGGCCTCTTTCGAGGTCCAGTAGAGAGCGTCACAACAAGCTGTTGATCCTTGCTTCTCACCGTGTTTTGATCTATCTGCCTATTCCTAGACAATGAACCTGAATCTTCCATGGCCTGCCAAAGAAATAACGTATGGGATGATGCTTCAATAATTGCTTCAAGTACAAAATAATAGGTAATTTGCAATACAACGCATGAAGACAAATCACAGTAATCCAATAAAACAGAATAAATTTAGTAAGCAAACAGATGACTTCAGAATCCATATTACATAAACAAAAACAATGAATTTGTAAACAAAGGAGAATACGAAAAAGGGATTATGGAACTTTTTGTATGAAGTTGTTAGGAGATGTACCTTCCCTAGGAGAAACCATCGGCCATCATGCCAAGCCTGTCGCCTTCTCAAATTAGATTTCCTAACCATGACGTCTAATGGTGATCCAAGTATTCTTACCATGTAGCAATTAACCCCAACGATCTTCATTATTTTTGCTTGTTTCCACGAGGAATTGTGGAAGACTTCAGCCAGATCACCAGCATCCCAAACATTTGAACCTTCGAGGGGGGGAGGACAAGGCCTTATCACTCTCCTCGGTACCTTCTCCATTGCTTCCTCCGAAGAGAAAAATCTTACGCTATACGAACGACCATTCCCAGAAATAATTTCAGCACAACTCCATGAACCAGTCGAAACCTCCTTCTTGCTCAACACCTCAACTTGATCCCCCTTCCTTAGTCTCATACTTCCAATGATCCTAATTCTAACCCTGTAAATATCAAAAATATTAAAATTAAAAAATAATAATAATAAATAAAATTAAATTAAAAAAAAAAAAAACGTTTCTACTCATTCAACAATACAAAAAGTACAAACGGAACAAGATAAAAGAGTAGAAATCAACATATGAAAAACACGATATAACTACAGTTTACAAAATTAAAAAGAACGAAACTCAAAACCAAACAAAGGAAAACAACGTAGAAAAGCGACGGTATCAAAAGAAGCCAAATGCGGAATTGAAGTAACGAAACGAGAAATTAGAGGTAGAGAAAGCGATCGATACCTGAAGAGAAGAATTAAAGCGGAGTATCGAAAATGCTCTGAATCTTGCTAAGAAATTCTTCTACAAATGGAGTGAAAAGCAAAACCTTTTGATAGAGATTTTATGAGCAAAGAGTAATTATAATTTATAAACAAGTTTAAATTCCTAAACCAATGGGGATTGGGAAGTAATACGGTGGTGCCGTGGTGGGGACGCTCCCGAATACTTCGCCCTCTTATTTCCTCGGTCGCTTACTGCTTTGTCTTGGCGGCGAAATCATTTGGGCCTCTGTCCTTGGACTTAAATCTGGGCTTCGGCCCAATTATCAAACTGGGCTTAATTGTCCTTGTCCCTAATGTATGCTATCCGGGTCTAATTTTAGGTTAGTTATTTAGTTTCTTTTTAATAGTCTCACGATGTTTTAATTTCTGGTCTCTATAGTTTTTAGAAATTTCAAGATCTTACAAGATCATCAATGATGTTATGATTTAAATGTGTGAGGCCTAAATTGGCTTGTAAGTTCCTTTTTTTTTTCAACTATGTGTAAATGTGAGAATTCAAACATTTGTTTTGTGATAGATGGTATAATGTTTATTTAGGTTAGCTTTACATACTAACTATGTTATTAGAATTATGAGCTGAGTTAAAAAAAGAAAGTTAATGAAAATAAATAAAGTTTTAGTTGGGTATTTGCATGTTTTTTATGTTTTCCTAAATCATGGTTTTAAGATTTAATCAAACATGTAAAATTGTGCTATTAATAAAATTAAAACAATAAATATACTCTTTTGCTACATATTGTCGATATTACTAATATTTACCTAAATTTTATGGTCGGTATCACAAATATTTTCTTAAGTTTTATCAATAATGTCATTGATAATTGATATCTTGCCATTACATAGATATCACAAATATCTACCTAACTCGTATCACCAATATCACTAATATCATTGATATCACTGGTATTTACCTTAGTTACATCACTGATATACCAAAATATCACTAATATATACCTAAGTTATATCAGTGATATCAACGATTTCAAATGTTGTAACTATTAAATTCAAGTATCCACATTTTAAATAGGATTTTAGTGAGTTATTTTCTAACATTTTAAAGACACAATTAATAGTTAATGAAATATCAATGATAAAACTCTTCAAGTGACTGATATATATGTATATTATTGGCTATTTTCGATAGTTTCGACATGATAATAGAAGTCTATTAGCGATGACTGTTAATTGACTCGATAAGTTTTAGATTCTTAGTTTGACCTTGAGCATCTAATAACAATTATCCAAACAAACTTTTATGCAATGATGTTTGTTTACTTTCAAAAGTGTTACCAAACAAATATTTATTAATAGGTTAATTATACATTAGTTGATAAAAGTCTATAGGTCATAGACTTCCATCACTGATTGAAATAGTATGTCAGTGATATATTCCCATCACTAATAGATAGAATGAACTTAGTCTATGAGTGATATAACAATCTATAAATGATAGATGTTTATTGGTAATAAACTTCATATTCGTTAAGTCCTAAAAAAAACTATGAATTTATTTGATAAAGTTTCCATTTTTCATTGTTTGATAATCATTCGTGTTTCTTATTTCTAAAATTTAAGAAACACTTTCTAAAAAAGATGTAAAATTTGAGAAACTAAGAAAAACAGATTCTTTTAGTTTTATTTCTATTTGATATTTATATTTAACATTATGTTTTAATAATTAATGAGGTGCTTCTAAGAATGATTCAATACACTCTAAATTATGAGTTTGAGTATGCCACCCATTACAATTATTTCCAAAATGAATATTAAGACTAAGAGTAATACTTAGGTGCAGACTGCACATAAGTTCATGCTCCTCTCCATTTGTACATACAAAAAATATGTATTTTTTAAATAATTTTCAATAAAAATAAAATTGACATGTGTTCGTTTCTAATTGATGTAAAATGGGCTATTTGTTGGTGCAGGTTGTGTACAAATATTTTTGTTGAAACTAAAAGAAACCACGTTTAAAAGTATTGAGATTAAAATGAATCAATATTGAAAGTAGGATGACTAGAATAAATATTTTGAAAGCATACATCCAAAAATAATAAAACTAGGAGGACTAAAACCGCGATTGAAAGAATATATTGTCTACAAAGAAAAAGTCGCATGTTAGTAAATTCCAACACTTTTTGGCGCGAAAAGTACCCATTTTGCTCCGAGAAGCACTTTCCGGCCTCCGCTTCCAATGTGAGCAGCAATTCAACCATTTTCTCTATCCACGATAATCCGGCGTCTGAATATTGCGGCCAACGGCGCCAATTTTCCCTATCCCGTTTTCGTCATCGATCCGCATTACATGGAGCCTAATCCCACTGCGTTTTCACCGGGATCGTCTAGGGCCGGACTACTTCTCCAGAGTCTTGTGGACGATTTGAACCTCAAGAAGCTCGGCTCGTGCTTGTTGCTTCTCCACGGGGAGCCTGGCGAGGTCTTCATTCCCTGCTTGCAAGAGGTATCTATAAGTAACCTCTTACTTCGCCTTAAAGGATATTGCTATAGTAGCTGTTAATTCAACTTCCGTTACGGTTATTAACTTATTATCTGTGGTCTTGTTCGCTTACTTCTAGTGGAATGTCCACAAGTTCTGCTTTGAGTATGATACAGAACCCTCCTTACTATCAAGTTTAAAGTTAGGCGATTCTTTTGTTAATATTGAGTTAAGAGATGCAAGAGTGACCAGGTACTCGTCGTTCTGGGCAGAGCGAAAGAAGGAAGAAATTTCTACTGCTTAGTTCGTCGCAAATCTGAAAAAGTGTATGAAATACTTACGATCTTACGGTTTTTTCCTCCAATTTTTTCTCATAGAACCTTGAGAATTGAGATCATATTTTCAAGAAATTAGAGTGTTAATTTCCACTATACTAGAAAAATTAGAATGCCAACTTTAGCAGCTTGCTAAAACAATTTCTGGTTATGTTCTGCTTGTATTCTCAGAGAAGGAAATGGAAATTTAGGGCCCGTTTGATAACGTTTTTGTTTTTTGTTTCCCGTTTTTTGTTTTTTGTTTCTTGTTTCTTATTTCTTGTTTATTGCTTCTTGTTTCTTAAGAACTAAATACATGAATATGTTTGACATATAAATATAGCAATTTTTTAAAAAGTAAAATTTACAAAGAAAACGAATAAATAAATATGAAAGAAACATAAAAACAAACAAAATAAGCTTACCTCGAAATCAAACTAGTGATCTGCAAGCAGCAGGATTTGCTTGGCGTGCTGACCTACCAATGGAGCAAAGTTACTTCTTGGTTCATAAAGTGAAACAATATTTAGAAATAAGAAACAGGAATAGTTACCAAACAAGTATGTTTCTTGAAAAATGAGAAACAATAACAGGAAACAGAAAACGGGAATGTCATCAAAGGGCCCCTTATTGGTCACTTTTGTGTCCATCTGTTTTCTCGCATAATCATGCATCTGCCGTTGGGATTGAAGTCTTCTCTCCTATGAGCCATACTCTATTTTAACCGGCAGACATTAGTCAAAAGGTTGTTTTAAAAGGTCTCTATTATATTCGGACATAAACACTGTTCTAGTGTGGAATTTATTGCTTAATCAGTTGGTATGTTTCCATTTTTCTCACGATGGTTAATTTGGAATGAGAATTAGTTTTATGCATGATTAATGGTCTCCTTTTAGAGGAGATAAAACGGAAGTCTTGAAGAGGCTGGAATAGTCATCGAGTAACAAGGTACAGATTCTTTTCTAGAATTCTTTCAGGTTCTAAGCTTCTATCTCCGAGGATCCATCTTTTTTCTCATCTTTCATCATGATCGATTTTGTGTTCTATGTTGCCGGTATGAAAATCAACTTTTGATGCAGATATGCCCAAGCAGTACACATATATGAGCCATGGACAGCTCCTCTCAGCATGCAAAAGAAAGCAAAGTGCATCACTGGTAAACATTACCCAAAGCCATGTTAGTTCCGCTGACGGTTATTTAGGTTAATTATTATTTATGCCTCCTGACCAGAAGCTTTATATATTATACCTTTTAAGAGAAAATGGCTAACAATATTTGGAAGGGGGACAATTTGTAACTGGGTGTGGCCATTGGTAGTTGTTAGAACATCTCCTCAAATCATCCAAAATGAAATCATTAGTTGTCTATTCCTCTACTCTGGTTACTATATCAACTGTTTCCATCTACTCTCAGGACATTTTCTCTTCATTTCCTTGTATTTAGTTGATCTTATAATACTTATAATGACAAACTGAGCAAGTTGACTTTTGACAACTTCTTGCAAGATCACACTTCTCAAAACATTCTTTTATCAAATTGGTCTTGTCAAGAGATGTATGTAGTCTTATATGAATGAGTTCGGAGAGGCATAAAGTAAGTATGGAAGTTGGGTTCTCAAGAAAGCGAGTGAAACATTTGTCGAAGCTGTTCATGAGAGCATTTCCTTTTCTTATCTTTTAGGAGATGGATAAAATGAGAAATTTTTATAACTGTAAGGATACTCCCTTACTTTGTGATATTAAACTTGATAATGAGTAAATACAGGGGATTTGCTTAACAAAACAACAAGAACAAGAACAAAGATAAACCTTCAGCCAAACACAAGAGACTCTCCCTTCCCAGAACTATTGTTCAATACACAAAATTCAAGATAACTAACCCAGCGAAATAAAACACTTAAATACTGACATTCCCCTGTTGCACGATCTTCTAGGACACAGCCAGCTATTTGCTTGTCTAGGTGCAATTCCTTTCCTATCCTTTCTCATATATACCTGCTTAATTGGAGGCCTAGCAATAACACAGTTCAAATTTTGCTGTATCCTCCTGGAAGTAAGGATTCAATTGCTATTAGTTGATCTCATCAACTCAATTACTCAGGTCTACCATCTTTCTTTTTCAGTGGTATCCCATGATATAGCTACTGAAGAACGTAGGAGTTAAGTGGCTGAAGCATACGGACTAAACAAAAGAATGAATGATTTGATAAGCAAATAAGATTTGGAGAACTTGAAACGAACTTCAGAAGAGGAACAGAGCCAAAGCTTCAAAGGAAACAGAAAAGACAAACACTCATTAACTCAGTTCGGCTGCCCTAGTGTTTCTTTTGTGCTAACTCCCTGTTGCAGGAAGCTACAGGTGTTTAGATGTTAAAGATCCAGCTCCATCTACTTCAATTCTTCAACTCCTAGGTTGCGGGAAGTTGCACGAATACACCATTCAATTAAGCCATCTGATCTCTTTGATAGTTTGTAGGCATTATTTATGCAAGCCCTGTTGTTGAACTCTCGAAACTGGTTGATATTTCTCAGAATTCAGTTCCAAAATGCACTTTTCTAACTCTTCTTTCTGCTGCAACTAGCCAATAGTACACTGATTTCTCCTATTCCACGGAGGGCACATCATAATAAAATTTTCCATTTATCAATGTCAAACCTTGCACGAAACCACCATAGGAGGTCATCTCAAGTTTCAATTCTAGATAGGCAATTCTTACAGTAGAAGGGAGTAGACTTCCAGAATTTTATTTTATTATTATTTTAAGACATAAATACATCCCCAAAGTGGATGGAAAATGCCTTCATCCCTTGTTCTACACCTCTGACAAAATAATTCTACATCCATGCCCCTTTTCTATTGGTTCAGATTAGTAGGCGACTCTTTCGAGCTCAACTACATACTTAAATTTTTTTTGGGTATTTTAGATTGAATTACAACCAATTTCTAACATTGCAATATGATTTATCTTCCAGCACTTGACATAGTAGAGACGATCCATTGACATTACAATTTGGACAAACAAATTATTTGGATGAAATTTTGACGATGCTTTAAATATAAATGAACGTTGATATCATTTCCATACCTCCCATAAAATTGACTAATTAGTTGAAAAGAATAAAAACAAATAAATTTCAAAGCACTACACAAATGTAGCTTTTCGTTACGATATATTCTTACAAGTGCTTTAAACAAACTCTGGAAATAATTTTTGGTTAAATGCAAAAAATCTATTACACGCATGAAAGTTGATGACCTATCTAGAAACTTCTTAAAATATAAAAGACTAACACCATCACCAAAAAAAAAAAAAAAAAGAAAAAATCATCTCGCAACCATCATGGAAACTGACATACTATTTGAAGAACATATTTCTGTTGTTGATTCTGATTTGAGTTCAATGCCATCTGTCACCACTTCCAGTTTGGAGTTCTGGGTGATGAAAAACGGAGGTTGTTTTGGCAATGGAAGTTGAGTAGAATCATTCTGAATCATGAAATAAACATCAAGCATGGTAGGTCTATCTGTTGGTATTTGTTGGACGCATAGAAGACTAACATGGATGCATCTTAGAGCCTTTGGTTTCTGATCAGAGTTGCACAAAGTTGGATCAATTAATTCTTCTCCTCTACCATTCACCCACACTTCCCATGCCTGAAAATAATTTACTAGACATCCTCAATATTTTTAATTCCTTATGCATCTTTTAATTAGAGTAAAGAGAGAGAGAGAAGTAAAAAAAGCCAATGATGCATATATATCCCTTCATTCTAACTTACATATCCAATGAGATTCATAGGTCGTTCCACATCATAATTGTTGTAGTTTTTCTGAGCTGTTATGATCTCCAATAATAACACTCCAAAGCTGTAAACATCTGATTTTAGGGAGGAAATGCCCCCATTGCATTTTCAGGTGCTATATAACCACTGCAATGTATGCATTTGGGTAAGTTCTATCCACAATATAAAATCATTAAATAATGAAAAAAAAACACGACTTATGGAGCTTTTTGATCTTGAACTTTCTAGTCCAGTGGCAATTTAACAAAAGAGTATTAAGTAAAGTTGGTAGAACTCACGTACAATGTACCAACAATGTGATTAGTATTTGCTTCTTCCTCTGTGAGATTAAAGATTTTGGCCATGCCAAAATCTGATATTTTTGCATTCATCTCATCATCAAGCAAGATGTTACTGACTTTTAAATCTCGATGAACTATTCGTAATCTCGAGTAGTTGTGAAGGTAGAGTAGTCCTTGAACTATCCCTTGGATGATGTGTAGGCGTTTGTCCCAATCTAGAATTAGCTTTCTAACTGGATCTGTAAATTCGACTTTTCATCAATATGAAAGAAATTTGAAACAATGCATATATACATATATGTGTTTAAAGCTGCCTAAATAACTAACCAAAGAGGAAGGAGTCAAGGCTTTGTTGGGCATGTACTCATACACCAATAACCTCTCTTCTTTATGAATGCAGCAACCTATAAGCCTAACCAGATTAGTGTGTTGCAGTTTGGCAATCAGTATGACTTCATTCTTGAACTCCTCTATCCCTTGTCCAGAACTTTTTGAAAGTTTTTTAATGGCAACTTCTTGGCCATCAGCCAAACTTCCCTGCAAAAGTGAACTCATGTTGCTCTCTTGAGAAGTGAAAACATAGCTTAGGCTTTTAATTCTGATAGTAATTCAACATCGGCATATTAGAACTCTAAGTTCATACTGTTACATTACAATCTTCTTTATTATGTTAGTACTTTCCTTATCATTTTGTGCACTTATCATTTTAAAATTTTTAATTAAGTGTTTTTTTTAATATAGACCTAATTTTCTTATTCTACATAGAAAAAACAAATCCATACCCTATAAACTGGTTCAAACCCACCTTGTCCGAGCTTACAATCGTCAGCGAAATTGTTTGTTGTAGAAACTATACTTCTAAAACTGAAAAACTGCAATTCGGAGTTCTTTAAGTCTCTTCTTTGCTTGTTCATTGTTAGAATGTTAATACTCTTAGATTTGGCCCCCATTTCTTGTAGAAAATTTTGATGTTCAGAATCCTTCCTCATTTTTCCAATAGCTGTAGATTACGACAAATGAATGTTTGCAATTCATACATGTCATTCATAAGAGACATCCGAGGATAGTTTTCTTCTTTCAGAAAGAGAGAAAATAATATTGATTACCTTGGAGTATTTGTGTTTTCCATTTGAGATAGACAATAAGACACAAAAGGAGAGAAGTTACAGGTACTATTAGGCCGATTGTAACTTGCAACCATACCCTTCTTTCTCCTGCAGGAGCTAGTATTGCATAGCCAGTTTGTGAGGTCAAAATGTTGATGTTTTCATGACGGTATATATAATATGAATATTACTATTAGTTTTGAGTAATCTACTTTACCTTTCCCTTCAGTCACCTCAAGAGACCAAATAATCCGTTTGCCTCCCTCCACTGGAATAAACGTTGCGCCGACATTCCACATCTCACAGCCAGTGCCTTCTTCGTTTGTAGAACTAAAGGCAATGCAATCACAGCTTGAAATGCAATTCTTTTCGCAATCATAAATGGTCAGGTTCTCACTTTCTCTGAACCTCGAACCATTTCCCTCCATGTTTCCAAATCTCTGTGAAGTGGAAAACTGTTTTGGTGGATTTCAGCACTCGGGTACTTTGTGCTGCGTTTTCCCCACACACCCACCTTCAGAAACATTCTTAGGCTCAAACAACTCATTTTCAAAATAGGGACATTCAACTTCTGAATTCGAATTACTCCCCACCAATTTCCCGTCGTTCCCCAATCTCAACAAGGTTTGAACTTCAATCAATCCCGTGTTCTGGTTAGGCAATTGAAAGAGATTGGAGGTGGAGTAATTGAAAAATGTCTCGTTCTCATTTGAAAATCGACTGAACACGAATTCTCGATTGTTAATGTTGGAAAGTTCTTCCGAGAACTCAAATTGACCGTCCTGCCAGTTCCCACTGGTCCAGAAAACGGCTCCTCTAAGTAATATCAGCAACTGATTTGTATTGTTGGGATTCATTACGAGGGTAAAAGAACCTGATAGAACAGAATAGTCACCTCTTCGGGATGTTATAGACCAAGTGGCTCCAGTTTTGTGGTTGATCCCAAGCTTCATCCCAGGAAGAAGAGTGTCTGTTGGATGATCAAAACTCTGCCATAGCTGTCGCTTAATTGACCCATCTGGATTCAACACACCCAATACAAAGTTGCCACTATCTAGAAGAATGGCGCTGCCGTTGATGGGTTCTTCAACTTCAAAGAGATAGAAATTATAGCTATTTCTTCCTTTTCCTTCTTTAGGGACAATCTTCAAGCTGCCATTGCTGTCAATTGTGAGACAGGGTGTCCCAAAATCTCTGGGAAATGCAAAATTACGATTGGCAATCCACACTGGATTCTGTGAATCTCTAGTGTACCGAATTGCTATGTAACTGTTGTTCAATAGGCTAGGACTGTAAAACCCGAGCGAAAAAGTCTCCATGGCCGAAATTAGCGTAGACTCAGGTGTTAGTTTTTGGCCTTGTGCCAATACGTCTGATTGGGCGTTTGAAAACGGCAGAAGCAAAACCAGAACAAAGCAATTAAACATGATTTCATTGCTAGTCACCATTCCCAAATTGCACCTTAACCTTCTGTTATGGAACTGATGAAAACTCCAGAGATCAACTCTTTTTGGTTTGCAATTTGGATAGTTGTTTCGAGGAAATGAATTAGCTTTGAAATTGTTGGTAAGCTGATCTATAGTCATCAAGACAATTCAACGGGGTGGGCGGGGTGGAGGTCAGTTGGTGGATGTAGAACAAAATCCTATAGGCTACATGTATCATTTTGAAAGTGAGGGAAATCATATTATATTTTCTTACTATTTCCCTCACTTCATAATCAATTACTACCGTTATTTGTACTCAAAAAGAAAAAAAAATGAAGTGGTAAAAAAAAAATTGCTACTGTCTAAAGAAGAAAGAAAGAAAGAAAAAAGGATCCATTTACACTACATATATTTGTAGGTTGAATTAATTAAAATTTTAAAAATAATTATATTGAGGGCAAAATACACTAATAGTTCCTGGAATTGTATCTATTTAATCTTTAAAGGCTCAAATTTTAAAAAAGACATTTTTGTGTATGAAGTTTGGATTATAATTTAAAATGAAAGAAGTTAGTTTGACTGTTAAAAAGTTAAGTGGTAGTGACCGAATAATGTACATTGATGTGACATTTTTTTAAACCAAGGTTTATGAAAATAATGAAATTTTATTTGTTTGTTTTATGTTATCTATCTCAACTATTTAGTATACATATTTATTCTTAATTATTAATATTTTAATAAATATATTTATTCAATTATTTTTAATAATTTAATTAAATATTTAAATTAAGTTTGATTAATGTTTAGTGTGTGTGTGTATATATATATATATATATATATATATATATAATTTTAAGTGATTAAATAATCAACTAATACAACAATATTTCATTTTAGATTTTATATATAAAATTGGTAAATTAAACACATATATTTAACTTTCAAACATCAATTATCTTGCATATTCAGATACAGACATTAATTATCTTAGACATTTAGACCCGTTTAGTAATCATTTTGTTTTTGGTTTTTGGTTTTTGAAGATTAAGTCTATTTCTTCCTATTTTTTCTAGGTACAGTGGTTGAATTCTTAGCTAATTTCAGAAAAAGCAAGTTAAATTTTTTTTATTTTTTTATTTTTTGTAGTTTTCAAAAATTGGCTTAATTTTTTAAACCATTAGCAAAAAATAGATAACAGAAAAAGAAATTTGGAGGTGGAAATAGTGTCTATAGGTTTAATTAAAAAAAAAAAAACTAAATAGTTACCAAACGAGACTTTAATTCTACATATTTAATATCCATACTTATAAAACAATATCAAAACAATATCAGCAATCCCACAAATGGCCTGTGAATGATTTCCAGTCATCTACTGTTATTAGTTCCATAAAAATTTTATTTGTCTGTTAGCTATTGACTTGATGAATACTTCACAACTCCACTATGGCAATGAGTTTGAAGACGAAAATGAGAGAGAAAGAAGAAGAAAGGAGGCAGAGAGAAGGGAAAGTGAAAGTTCACCTCAACAAAAATAAACAAATAACAATTTATTATTTTCAAACATCTCATTTAAATATGTCCTTTAGACAATCATTTTGAGACTATTTAAAACTAATTTTCATTTCTTAAGGATTAAAGTATCAATTTTTAAACTTTAAAGGTCAAATATACAAAAATTTCCAACTTTTAACTTCGTAAATGGAAGGAGTATTTTGCTCTTGTATTAATTAAAATTATAAATTTTCATATGGAAATCACTTTTATTAGTTGTTTGACATCAATTTTCTTTCTATTTCTTAATACATATATAATTTTAATAAAAATAATTTCTGTCTAAAATTTTCCTCTTTTTTTTTTTTCATCTCTAAAACATTAGGTAACTTTTATTTTTATCTTCATTTATATCTGTCACTAAGGTTTGAAATATCAATGTCAATGAAAGATTGAGATTATAGTTGATCATTTTTAATTTTCATTTCTATAAAAACAACATTTAGATGTATATTGTAAATGTTTGCGTAAATGTCGATGCAAGAGCAGAAATTTAAAAAAGAAATGGAAAATAATATTAAATTTTGGTAATTAATTACAAAATTAAAGGTGACATGAAATATTTGCATACAAAATAATTGTAAATTGCTTATTATATGTGCATGTCTAATACTAGAAAGATGACCTTGAAGTATCTAATCTAGAATTTTGATAGAAATTACAATATTGTTCATATATCATCATGGATTTTTAAGAAAAACAATGTTACCCCAATCTCTATCGGTTACTTGATTTTGTGAATATTTGGACGATATTTTGGCAAAATGTCGCGATA
This sequence comes from Citrullus colocynthis, assembly GCA_031780015.1. Taxonomy (NCBI): domain Eukaryota; kingdom Viridiplantae; phylum Streptophyta; class Magnoliopsida; order Cucurbitales; family Cucurbitaceae; genus Citrullus; species Citrullus colocynthis. The sequence continues at coordinate 1,268,427 of QLSR01000165.1, read as the reverse complement.
TATCTATCATTTGTTGGAAATTACATTCTTGTGTGAAACGATATAATTGATGTATAATCAGAACCATAAAACTGAAAAACTTGAACTAAACTAACCTAGTTAAACCCTTTTATAAAGACTTGAAACTTGCTTGAAATTTTGAGATTCTCAAGAAATTTCTTTTGAGATTTGGATTGAAACTTCATACGATGCCTCCTCACATGTTTTCTCCAAATTTCTCTCTTCGGCTTATCTCTCTAATACATGTATCTTTGAAACTTCTCATTTGTCTTTCATTTATTTTTTATAATATAAATATATCGTTAACTTTTCTATCTAAAATTTTTTTGGGGCAAATTGCAAAAATTATCTATGAAGTATGATGATAGTTGCAATTATATCCTTAAACTTTCAATTGTAAAAATTGGACCCCTAAACTTCTACAAGCGTTAAAATTGGACTTTCAAGCTTATAATAATTGTAGAAATTGGACTTACAAATGATAAAAGTTGAGCCCACAAATTTATGCAAATGTTACAATTTATACAATTATGTAAATTTTAAATTTCAATTTGACCCAATTTTAACATTTGTAAAAGTTTGAGGAATCAATTCTTAAAATTAAAAGTTTAAGGGTGTAATTGTAACTCCCACTATAATTCAAGGATGATTTTTACAATTTACCCAATTTTCTTTCACCATAATTTTTTTTACTTTTGGTGAAATACCTTTTTGATCTCTAAATTTTAAGAAGTTTCTATTTGGTTCATAAATTTCAATGCTAAACTTTTAGTCCTTAAAGTTCTAAATTTAATTTCAATATAGCCTTAGGTTTTAAAATGCTCACTATAATTTTTTATTTTTCTAATTTATCCTTATTTCTTTAACTTATATTTTAGGTGAAAAAATACTTTTGGTTCCTGAGCTGTCATGAAAGTAACAATTTAGTCAATGAATTTTGGTTTGTAATGATTTAGCGTCCATACTTTTAAGTTTGCAACAATTTAGTCTCTAATCCGTAGCATGTAACAATTTAGTCTTTGCACTTTCAAATTTATGATGATTTAGTTCCCAACGTAAAAAAGAAAAAAAATCACAATTAGAATTAAGTCATTAAAAAATTTAAAGTACAAAGATTAAATTATTGTATAGTAAAATTCCTGGACTAAATTCTTACAAAATTAAAAATATACATAGACTAAATCATTATAAACCAAGATTCAAGAAGTAAATTGTTATTAAATCCATTATATTTTACTCACAACTTTCACCCTCGTGGTGTTTTATGTGTTATGCACATTCCAAATCGACCTGCCATCTTTTCAGGTTTTGGAAGGAGTTTATTTTTTTATTTTTTTATTATTGGGATTGGTGAATCTTCAATAAAGCGTGTGGTTCTTTGGAGGTTTTTCTTGAACAAAGTCTTTCTATTTGATGATTCCATTGAATTGCAACCCACCATATGTGATTTATTTCCATTTGTCAATTACCTTTTTAGTCTTTGGAAGAATACGTATATCAATTAAGTTTTTAAATTGTATTAGTTTTAAGAGAATAGGTTTAAAAGGTTTTTGAGGTATTATTTTAATGTTTAAGATTATTTTTTGATATTTAAAATTAGAAAAATATATTTTAAAAAAAATTATTTTAGAGGGGTATAATTTTTTTAAAAATTAAATTTCTAATTTAGCCAAATAATTATTTAAAATAATAATAAATTTTTTAAGGACTCTTTGAACCTAATTTAAAAAATTTGATAATTAAAAATATATGTTTTGAAAACTTAGAGACTAAATGCACTTATTCTTAAAAACTTGGAGACTAAAAATGTGGATTTCGAAAACTTGGAGACCAAATCTATATATTCTTCAAAACTCGAAGACTAGAAAGGTAGCTTTTCCTATTTTTTGTCTCAAAAAGATAACTTTTACTCTTTCGTTAAAATCTCTCGTTTTCTTTTAACTTTTATTATCTCTAAAATTTCTCTTTCCCAATGGTATACACAAATGAATTGAGTGCTTCCCAAGTTTTCCAAATGAATGATGCACAGTGAAAATTTGCGTAATAGAAATGGTATCAAAGGACCCAAAAGTAAAACTAGAAACAGAGAATACACATTTCAAACAATCATACAGATATCTTTTTATTGGTAGAGATTAGATCTCTCAGCTCTAACAAATATTCATCATTAGATATGTGAAGTAAAGCACGAATATTTGAAACTTCTCCTTCATCTTCCCAACTTAAAGGTCCAGAAGCATACAATGCCCTAATAAAAGAACGAAATACACTTAGCTCTGACCTGTGGAATTTAGCTAATACTTCCTCACAGGAGCATGAATCTTCTTCCTCATGTTCCCCTCCCGTAGATGATTCAGCATCGCTGCAATAGTCCGTATCTTCGACTTTTTTACCACAACGAGCTATAGAAATAAGCGGCGCCTTGAAAAAATCATTAGTGAAACTATTACTGCCAACAGAAGATGCACATCTATCTGTGTGAATGTGGGTTGAGGTTCCTGAAATAAGGTTGCCTTCTCTCAAACCAGCATTGCTTGATTTGTTCAACTCTTGTGTTAATGAAGGCGAACACCGAACATCTTTTTCAGTGACTTTCCTTCTCTGGACAGATGGATTTTGATTTATGGATTCACTAGGCAATGGCCTCTTACGAGGTCCGGTAGGAAGCGTCACCACTAGTTGTCGATCCTTGCTTTTCACTATGTTTGGCTCTGTCTGCCTATTTCTAGACGAACCCGTATCTTCAAAGCCCTGCCAAAGAAATAACATATGAGATCATATGGTTCAAAATTAATGTGATTGTAAAGAATATGGAAAAGGGTTAAGCGAAGTTAGTCTGAACTTGTTAAGAAATGTACCTTCTGTAAGAGAAACCATTTGCCATCATGCCAAGCCTGTCGCATTCTCAGATTAGATTGGCTAACCGATATGTCTAAATTAGGTGATCCAAGTATTCTTACTATATAGCAATCAACCCCAACAATCTTCATTATTTTTGCTTGTTTCCATGAGGAATCGTGGAATGCTTCAGCAAGATCACCAACAAACCAAACATTTGGGCGTTCAACCGGGGGAGGACATGGGCGTATCGCCGTCCTCGGTACCCTCTCCACTGTTTCCTCCACGGACAAATATCTTACGCTATACCAGAAATGGCCATTACCAGAAAGTATTTCAGCACAACTCCATGAGCCACTCGAAGCCTCCTTCTTGCTCAACACCTCAACTTGATCTCCCTTCCTTAGTCTCATACTTCCTACGATCCTAATCCTAAAACGAACTGGAAACCTGTAAAGATCAAAAATAAAAAATCAAGAATGTTTTTCAGGAAGCTGAACCAAAGTTCGAATGGAAGATCATTGGTTCATTGGTATATATGTGAGGGACAATATCTCTAACCGGCTCCAATCAAAATCAAAATGAAAGGGCTTCTTTTTATTTTCCAATGGATTTAATCTTTCATTAATGGAAATTTTTTTGGAGATATGTAGAGGTCATTTCTCTCTAGCATCATTTAGCAAGACAAAAAAGTACAGATGGAACCAGATAGAATGGCACAATAACTATAATTTTCCTATTCAACGTGTAAACGACAAAAAGAAATTTCCAATTTCAATAAAAAGAACAAAGCTTGAAACAGCCAGAGAAAGGACAGCAACGCAGAAAACTAACGGAATCAAAGTAAGACAAATGCGGAATTGAAGTAAAGAGAAAGCTGAAATCGATTGATTGAATGGTAAAATTAAAGGAAAATAAAAGATTAAGAAACAACAAATTTAGAGGTAGAGAGAGCGATCGATACCCGGAGAGAAGAATTAAGCGGGGAGTATCAACAATGCTCTGAATCTTGCTAAGAAATTCTTCAAATTGAGTGAAAATAAGAAAAGTTTCTGAGAGATTTTATGAGCAAAGAGTAATTATAAAAAATTTTAAATTCTTAAACCAATTGGGAGTAATACGGTGGTGCCGTGGTAGGGACTGTCCCGAATAATTCGCAATGTAATTTCCTTGGTCGCTTGGCGGCGAAACCATTTGGGCCATTGCGGTTAGCCTTAAATGTGGCCCAAGGGCTTCGGCCCAACTGTCAACCCGAGCTTAATTACCATATTTTAGGTTAATTATATCACCCATATAGCTGGTTTCAAGTTGGTTTTTTTTTTTTATTATTATTATTTTTTTAATTTTTTATTATTATTATTTCGAGAAAAAGTTGGCTTTAATTTTGTATTCATATTTTCAATTTTTTTCAATGTTCTAAGTTCCCTAATCTTTTTTGGTTTTGTAAGGTCCAAGTCTTAACAAAGAGTCATCATGTTAAACATGTGAGATAGGAAATGCATGGGTGTTTATGTGATATAGGAAATGAGTTGGTATTTCTGACCTAATCAACCTCTTGTAGTTTAACCACATGGGGGATGAGTTCAAATATTTGGCTCTTTTATTGATTATATAATGTTTAACCAGTTAAGTTAGGTATAAGTTGACTTGAAATTCATGATTTTAATTTATAATGAATTTCAAATGAACTATGTTGCTTGTTATTGAAAAAAGAAAAAAATGATTTTGAAGTATGAAGTGATTTTAAATCTTATTTTTACTTAAAAAAACTTTCATAACTAAAATGGTGAGATTTCGCAAGATTGATTTAAAGATAAATTACTTATTTAACCGTGTCATATTCTAATTTTCAATTAATACATCATAGTTAATGACTCATATAAGTAAATTCTTAACTTTTTTTTATTTTTTATTATCATCTAAACACAAAATTTTAAATACCTTTGATTTTAGAAATTTGTGGTTCCAAACAAAATAATAAATATAAAAATATTTTCCAAATTTTAAATCAGAGTATTTAAAATTGTTTATAGAACATTCTTGAATCCAAGCGGATAGTAAATTTATTGAAAAAAGAAACAAAATTTATTTGAAAAATAAAGTGTCCGGAAAAGTTGCGACGTGGCAGTCGCTTGTCCTCTAACATAAAAAGATTTATAACCATAAAACCGTCCATCTCAAAATGATACGACGTGTCGTCTTATTTACCCTACCCCTCCCGCGCATTTTAGTCTCACTCCCATCTCCACCCACAACAAGACGGTCCCGTTTTGCTCAAACCTGCGCACGTTAGCAAAAGAGCACAAAATTTTTCAACGCTTTTGGGCGCGAAAGTCATCACTAACACGAAGCTCCGAATTCAGTTTCAATGCGAGCAGCGATTCAACCATTTTCTCTTCACTGTTCAAATTCGAGCAAGTTAATGGCGTCCGGTTCGAATTCTTTGATGTGGTTTCGGAAGGGCATACGGATTCACGACAATCCGGCGCTTGAATATGCGGCCAAGGGCGCCAATCTTCTCTATCCCGTTTTCGTCATCGATCCGCATTATATGGAGCCTGATCCTTCTGCGTTTTCCCCTGGATCATCTAGGGCTGGATTGAACCGCATCCGGTTTCTGCTTGAGAGTCTTGTAGACCTGGATTTGAACCTCAAGAAGCTCGGCTCGCGCTTGTTGGTTCTCCACGGGGAGCCTGGCGAGCTCTTGATACGCTGCTTGGAAGAGGTATATCTAGTAATTTCTAGATTATAGGTTTACTAGATGTTACTGTTGTTTATGCTTATTGGTTTTAGCTTGTTGTCTGTGGATTCATTGGCTTTCTTACAGTGGAATGTCAAGAAACTTTGTTTTGAGTATGATACGGATCCTTACTATCAAGCTTTAGATATCAGAGTTCAAGTAAGCTTGTTTTTTTTTTTTTTGTTTTATTTTTTAATGTTGGCCGATTATTTTGTTAAACTTGGGTTTGAAGATGTAATACTAACCAGTTACTCGCCAATCATGGGTGGGAGTATAGATTCTATTGGACAACTATTTGGCTTTAAAAACTGTGCTTGTTTTCTTACAACTTGTTTACCATAATTTTCATATTTCTTAATCAATCATTTGAATTCCTAACCAAATTCTAAAAGCAAAAAGAAGTTCTTAAAAACTATGGTCGTGTTTTGTAACTATTTGGTTTTTGACTATTAAAAAAATTAAGCTTGTTTTCTCTCCATTTCTTACGATGTTTTATATCTTTTTTCAGTAAAAGAGTTGAATTCTTAGTCCAATTCCAAAAATAAAACAAATTTTTAAAAATTACTTTTTTTTAGTTTTTAAAACCTAGCTTGGTTTTTTAAAACATTTTAAAAAAGTAGATAACAAAGCTAGAAGTTTATAGGTGGAAAGTGTATTTATAGGCTTAATATTCAAAAACTAACAACCAAAAATCAAATGATTACCAAATAGGACCTGTATCTTTTACTTTTCAAAACTTGACATGGTTTTTGAAACCACCCCTAAAAAGTAAATAACAAAACAAAGAAATCAATAGGTAAAAGTAGTTTTTATAACCTTCATTTTAAAAAATTAAATGATTATCAAAGGCTTAGTTTTTTTTTTGTAAATTTGAAAGTCTTCAACATTGTATGGGTTTCTTTTCCTAGTTTACTTTGCTGAAATCTTGAGAATTTGGATTATAGTTTGAATGTTACTTTTCACCATACTTGAAATAATTAGAATGTTAACTTTAGCACCCTGAGAAACAATTTCTGGTTCTACTCTTCTTGTATTCCCAGAAAAGGAAATTGAAATTTCTTGGTCAATTTTGGTTAATATTATTCTGACCTATTGATGTTGGAAATTTTGTGTCCATCTTTTTTCACTCAGAACCATGCGTCTGCCGCTGGGATTGAAGTATTTTCTCCTGTGAGCCATACCTTGTTCAATCCGGCAGATATTATCCAAAAGGTTAGTTTAAACGTTCTTTTTTATATCAGGACACGAACATTGTTTTTGTTTGGAATTTGTTGCTTAGTCAGTTTGCTAGTTTCCCTTTTTTCCCCCTCTCACGATGGTTAACTTCTAATGATGGTTGCTGAGCAGAATGGGGGCAGTCCTCCGCTGAGTTATCAATCATTCCTAAAACTTGCTGGTGAACCCTCATGGGCATGTACCCCTCTGTCGACCACGGTTTCTTCACTTCCTCCAGTTGGTGACACTGGAAGATCTGAGATTTCTGATGTTCCAACAGTTAAAGATCTTGGTTATGAAGACATGGAAAAGGTTTGAAATCCAGTATATTTTAGTATGAATCTATTGTCTGTTACATGTGCAATAAGAATTAGTTTTATGCAGGATGAATGGACTCCTTTTAGAGGAGGTGAAACGGAAGCCTTGAAGAGGCTGGAAGAATCATTGAGTAACAAGGTACACATCCTTCTGAAAATTCTTTCAGGTTTTAAGCTTCTATCTCCAGGGATCCCTTCTTTTCATTATTTCTTTGTAATAGTTTTATGATAACAAGAAAAAGAGAGACAATAATACTTTGGCAATTGCCAACAGACCTAAATCCATCAACAATACCTTTAAATAAGCAAACCAACCATAGACAACCTAGTAAATGGATATAGCCATTAGGGTTAGTCAGTGATGAATGCGCAAGGTTCCTTTATTGGTTGTTTGCAGGACTGGGTGGCAAAGTTTGAGAAACCCAAAGGTGATCCATCTGCATTTTTAAAGCCAGCAACAACCGTCCTATCCCCCTATCTGAAAGTGAGTGAATTATTGAAATTTTTGTCATCGATTTGTATGTTTGCTATTTTTTTCACTGATATGTAGTAACAAGCTCCCCTCCCCCCTCTCTCAACGTTATTTTCAATTTTTATGGCAGTTTGGGTGTCTCTCTTCCAGGTACTTCTACCAACGTATTCAAGAAATATATAAAAATGTCAATGGGTATACATCACCTCCAGTTTCCCTTGTGGGACAGGTTGGTTAATTGTGCCTATCAGACATGTAATTAATGTCATTGTGACTGTGTAGTAACAACATTTGCCTGCCTGGACAGCTCTTATGGCGGGAATTTTTCTATACAGCAGCTTTTGGAACACCTAATTTTGATCGTATGAAGGACAATAGAATATGTAAACAGGTAGCTGATATTACACATCTTTTCCCTTCATCTGAATTTAGGACCTTGCCCAATCTTTTTGTCAGCGAACTAGATATTTAATTACCTCACTTCCTCCATTGCGATACAGTTCTGGTGGTGACTGTGATGTTGCATATAATTGTAGCCTGCATGCAATGAAGTGAATGAATTATGTATATTCACATTTCAATATGATATGAACCCTAATCTTCCACTATAAAGCTGGTTACAGCATTTCAGATCAACAACCTTGTATCTGATTTAAAGCTTGATGGAGTTTTCTTGTGGATTAGCATACAACTGCAATAAAACTCTAGTTTCTCTTTGTCTTATAGATCTTTCAATTTTCAACGGTACCAGTCCTAACATGCATTGAAATATTATTAGCTTCAACATTACGGATGTGCAAGACTTGGATGTCATCGACGGTTTAAGATCTCCAAATGCTTTCCATCATTGGATAAAGTAAAAGTAGGGTATGCATAATTAGGGAACCATCCTGTAAATGTAGTTTATTAATCATTTGAGGAGATTAACCTAAATTCAGTTGCTACTGAATAAGAAGAGCTGTGAAAAGACATTTATGACTTTTCAAATATCAGGCTTGACGTTAACAGGGAGGAAACAAGAGGACCTGGTAGAGTTATGTTTTTTACTTAAGCTTGTATGTGCTAAAGTGAATAAAACGAATATATAGATACCTTGGAATGATGATAATGAGCTCTTGGCGGCTTGGAGAGATGCAAGGACAGGATTTCCTTGGATTGATGCTATCATGGTTCAGGTTAATCTCGTTTATCCTTTTACATTACCATCTATATATTTAGGGTAGGTGAGCAAAATTATACTTGGTCATATGATAGCAAAACAGTTCGGGTTTTTTTATTTTTTATATTTATTTTTTTTATTATTGTTATTTTTTTATTTTATAAATATTTTATTTTATTTTATTTGGTAGCTTCGTAAATGGGGTTGGATGCACCACCTAGCACGACATTGTGTTGCCTGTTTCCTAACTCGCGGAGATCTGGTATGTGACTTAGCTTGGGAAATGTTAGGGCATGGAATTCTAGTTTATCTTGATGTTGTTATATTATATTTTCATTTTTCTCCCTCTGCATTTAGTTTGTTCATTGGGAGAAAGGACGTGATGTGTTCGAGAGGCTTCTGATTGATTCGGATTGGGCCATTAACAATGCCAATTGGTTGTGGTTATCGTGTTCATCATTTTTTTATCAGGTTTCATTCGTATCTTAGAAACTGTCTCGATGTTAGAATCTTAGTTTTTTTTTTTTTTTTTTTTTTTTTTTTTTTTT